>WEDG01005060.1:0-228121 GCA_017591395.1 Schistocephalus solidus
TCAAGACAGAGTCAAGAAGACCGGACGCGGGAGAGGACGCAGGTGGCTGGCGCGGCCGGGTCGCCTAAGTCCTAGCCGCCCCTAGGCGTGCCACCACACCTCCATGATCGGCATTTGTTATGGGAGCGCAACCCGAACAACGCATGCCATGCCCTAATGTGGCCCCCGTGTTGGTCCAACGCATCTACCACGTGGCCCGTTTAGGGGGCACACGTAAACAACACACTGCTATTCACACGCTATGTCACCATGAGATGGCCGTGTACCGAATAAATTGCTCCTTATATCCCATTGACTTCTTCAGTTGACGAAACAAACTTATTATATGTGGTTATAGTCGATTTTAGCTTCCTTGACCGCCACACATTGGTGACCCCAACGTGACAGAACACGAAACTGCTAGATGTGGGTGAGCCCCACCATCACAAATATCCCCTCTTGACTTCGAAAATATTTTCCTGTCCTTCGGTGAGACAATCATATGGAGAGTTTATTTACTGACGCCTTGTCTTGAAGCGAGCTGCAGGTCAAGAACCCGTCTCAGCCGATGAAGTCCTGACCATGGTTCCGTTCAAATCCAGCAGGGCAGTCCATCCATCAGGGCTAGCACCCTGACCTCCTTAAAAATATCCGATATCTTATTTATACTACCAGCGATACCTCTTTTATCAATCCAACAAATACGGACACGGCATACGGATTTGCCATCGACACGCAACTCAATAACCGGCCTTCACCAGCCGCCCTATCAACCTGGCTCCTTCCTGCCAGCTGCAGCCGCCCAAAACACTAACAGTGGTACGTATCTCATGCACTCAGTTTACGTATTCTTCCTCAAGCTGACCATGCATTGGCGGAGCGCCCATGGGTTAGCACGCTTGTCACGACTGTCGATTGGGAAAAGGGACGCCGGAAAAGGAGAAACGGGACCGGCTGCTACACGCTCTCAACTGGCTTAGTCCATCGGTCAAGGATGGTTGCTTGGAGGTGGGAACACTGCAGTGAACATTCCCGCGGAGTCACGAATGGGAGCTGCGACTAGCCAAGATAAATGGAGAAGCATCAATCAGATTAATAAATGCTCCTGGTTGGAACCACCGGTGCATTACCGTGGGACGTGCAACGCGCCGCATTGGTGAGTGACCGTATCACTGCCACATTATGTCCCGTCAAGCCACCTCGGTGAGGTTCGCATCAGTCTAAGACCTAACTCCGGGAGAGCAAGGCCACATATCCCACCCAGCATGGAGGGTTCTTTTGAGTACACCAGGCAGGTCAACGCCAAGAGGTCGATTGAACATAAGCTGGTACTTCCGTGGACGTATATGACCCATGTCCACAGGTTATGCACGCCAATCGAATGTGAAGAAACAGATAAGTCACGAGAATGCAGTTTTCTTTTGAACTATTATTCAAAGCGAAGTTCCCAGACGTATTTCAGTGCAGTAAAACAAAACGATTTTATGTCTATATAGATCCATCACAGTCAGCAGGACGTGAACGATAATCATCGCTCGGACCGGTATCACACAAATTTTGACAGCACAAACCCCAAGCCAGTAAACGTGAGGGCAAGGACTGTTTGTGCAACCCCCTAACCCGGCCATGCATGCTAAGCCCGAAGAACACAGTGGAAAGGTTAGAAGTGGGGTTAGGTTGGTGTGCAGTTTGCATACATAGTTTACTGCGGTCTGAGTGCGAAAAAACGGCTGATTTGACGTTTGGCGGTGGGTTACACATGAATTTTCATTTCCAACGTGTTACCGCCATTTTTCGTCCTTTAAACTGGCCCACCCTTATTGCCACCGTTCCCATATTGCACACATACCCATCAATAGTGTTTTTAAGGGGTCATACAAGCTTCCGTTGAAGGTCAGGGGGGTGGCACGAGCAGCCCTTGTAAATAGTTTCGCGAGGCCTAGCAGCCTAGTGATGCAGTACTAATTGATTGTGTGAGTGTGCATTATAGAAACCCAAAAGTAAGCCAAGCCTCCGGAATACTGACCCAGATCAATTACATCGTACCTGCTCTTTCCATACCCCCCCTTCACCTATACACGTGATTCAGGCCACTTCTGAGTGCACGAACCATGGCAGCCATCTGGTTTATTCTCACATTGTTTACATAATTGAAATGCGGCTACCGCACTACCTACGACTTTCGACTAGATCTGATCACAAGATGATTGTGAATACCTGCAGGACAAGGACTGACAAATCACCAAGTTCCTAAACAGACCTAACAAGTACGTCATTCTCAGAGCAATGCAAGGATGGTAACAGTGATACTTAATACACGCTGTTCGTGTTTATGTGTGCGGGCAATCTGAATATGGGAACTTGAAGACCACCGGGACGTTTTCACGGCAAGTAACAGTCAAACAGAATTTAGGAGGCAGGTGGAGGTTTTAATTGACCAGTATCCATACTCAGCAAGCTTATGGAATGTGAAAGTAAAATGAAGACTAGTAGAAAATACAATAGTAATTGTTTTGCTTTATTACATACATATGTGGGTGATGCCAATGCATACAGTCTCGGTCTGTCACAAAATAGCGGAAGAAAAGGAGAACGGGTAAAGAAAATACACAGAAGGCAACAGCGTCAGCGCCAACCAGCGATAGTGATATAAAAAGGCATAGCAAAATGTTCACAGCCAAATGGGGCGTAGATCTGACAATAATGATAGCTCACGTCTCCCCCATTTGTGAAATGGTGGCACTGAAATGAAGATGAGAAAACAGCAGTGTCATTTATGGCCTTCAAAGACCAGGTGCGAGTATCAGATTTTCACTGGAGATCGTCATGCAAGGAAAAGGGGAGGATAAATGGGATCATAATACATGGCTGCTGGGAGTTTATGATTATCTTGGTGAAAATTTGAGTCAGTTCATCGCTAATCGAGTCATGCAAATGAGGCATGCAAGATGCATGTGAACGGTCGGATACCTGTAAGCTCGCACGAGTGTGAAAGTACGAATAACCTTAACTGAGTGAAGGAAGGAAAATTTGTGGTCGACGGACCAATCCGAAAATTCCTAATCAGAAGTCCTATGAACAGACTGATTTGATAGAAAACCGACAAGAAAACGATCCAGCGGCGCAGTGGGTTAGAGCGTTGGACTACTAACCAAGAGGTTACGGGTTGCCGCAACAACTGGGGTCGAGTATGGTTGACTGATGACGGCTAATAAGCCAGAACTGACAGTTTTAGTCTCCCTTGTCTTGTTCGATAGTTTTTTTCTGATTTGATACTTAATGACCTAGGTTGTTGAAAAGCTCATAGCTCGTGAAAGTGAGGTTTAGCTAACTGTGTAATCCACTATCACAGACGAAGACTTCTTTTCATCTCACAATCAGGTGCTTTTCTAGATCGGCGGTGAAGTTATAGCTTCCATGTGTGGGCCGTTAGTCGTCCGAACCATCACTTATCAAAACTTTATTCTTTGAGGGAAGTAGACGCGATCGCTGGAACAAGGACTTTATTCGCCTGACGTTTCGGAATCATGCTCAAACCCACCATCAGAGACAGCATCAGGTACGGGTAATCCATATATGAGGAGTTTCAGTATTTATAGGACGCACTTGCTATGCGACCGCATACCTAGGACAAATAAGATCTCTCCCTTTCATCGAGGAGGATTGCCCTCCGGTGCGATAATGGCTTCAGCGCCAGCGTTCGAGTAGTTAATTACTGCAATTTGATCACCCGTTTTGGACATTGGTGTGATGATGACCCGGCCATCTGGCTCACTGGCACTGGCGTCGAAAATAGTAGCCGCCTGCGCGCTCCCCGAGTGGATAATCACTTTGGCCAAACCAAGTCTCAGCACGGAATATGGGGTGGGGAGGCCATTGCACAGACTAGGGGTCCATGACCCATGACTCAAACGGATCGCGACTCACGTGATTGTCATCTCTTGCAATAATTTGGGCCTCGTCGAATGAGCCGCGAGTTGAGGGTTGGCGTCATTTCTCCGCAAGCCTGAATCCAAAACGTCAGGTGAATAAGTCCTTATTCCGACGTTCGCGTTCACTTCTTCTCAACTACTTCCTGAGACTCGCATTTTCACCTATATCCGTAAATTATATCCTTCTCAAGTTAACAGCGCGCGAGGCCAAGCTTTGAAACAGCAAAGGCGGATGGCCTTTACCGTAATTTACTAAGCCGAAATTTCATATTTACGATTAACCTCAAGGCGAGCCCACAGTCACTTTACGAGTCGGCAGAAAATAACACGCACCAGTTGAGCGTGACGATCCACTTCATCCCATCGAAAGCAGAGAGTGCCACTGACCGCCTCCGTACTCTCGTCAGTTTCTGTGGTTTCATCGCAGAGACACGTTAATTTTTCCAGCACTCAGTTAAAGACTGAATTTGCTGGAGGCAGCGACCGTGCAGACCAAGGCTAACCGTCTTTATTCGAAGGACCTTTCAATCAGGGCAGTAGGCGTTGGTGCAATCGACACCTGAATAAAAAATATCTTATCGTACTGTTGACAGTCGGGATCATCTCCATGTCAACGGCGATTAAACTGGTGGTTTTGGAGCTGCGGCATTTGGTTTGTCTCGAGTTTCTAAGGAAAAAAATTGCGCGTTATTGTTTCGGCCCTGTTGGACAGATTAGGCCCGCCACACTCACTTACCCAACTGCATGGGTGTAAAATGTTCAAGTAGGTCAGTGAGTGGATACAACCACCTCTAGGATCAGAGAGTAAACAAACAGGTAGAGAGATACACTCGGAAACTTACCAGCCCCAGAGGGACATGAGGAAATTCTACACCTTATTCAGATGCGATCGCCGGCAATGTCGTCGTTGGCAGTGGGACAGAAGGGGGTTTGATGATAAGACTCATAGTGCATCTAGGAAAGTAAACCATAAATGCATCATTAAAAAGTCGTCAGCTTTATAAGACATCCGTAAGTAGGCCACAAAGAGCGCGCTAATGTCGTAGCCGTGTTAAATCTTAATTAGGTGGTATTTTACGGAGATATAAGAGTATGAACTCCAATCATAAAAGCTGCAAATTAGTCAAAGTAACAGTACTGGAGACCGTTTGCTGACACTGAATAAGTCGAGCCTCTGGTTTCTTCATATCTTATGAATACGATCAAAGCAATACCCCCAACGACCTTGGAGCACGAAAAGAAAGTAAAAAGATTAACAAAGTACCAAAATTAGCCGCTTCCCTTCACTATTAATTGATTAGAATAAAGATAGAGGTATCAGGGGGTGCGCCGAGGTGAAGCACAGCCGAAAATGCAGTTGGAAAAATACGAGATTAACGCCCCAAATAGCCCTTTATGCATGCTGAAGTACTAGATGGTAATATATAGGAATCGTAAGATAGTCCGCGAAATATAATTCATGTGAAAAAGCACAGGTACTCAAATCGAATGCGATGACGTTTTGTTACATATACAAGTTTCTACACAAAGCCCGCACACACAAATCATATGATGTCGAGGGACGGTGAAAAGGCAAGATGAAACCTCAATCGTTAAGTAACGGAACCGGCTAAACACCGGAATAACATATTCGGTCAAACTTTCGAGTTCCTAACGATGCCTCTCGTCAGAAACAAGGCAGCAGCTAATAAGATGTTACAACCACATTTTTAACTCGTGTAGGGGTTTAACCCCAGAGAGGAACTGTGAGCAATTATAAAATCTGAAAAATAAACGCATGACTTAGGTGCTCGAGGCTAGGCTGCTGCCGAAATACTAGTTTTCAGTAGGTAATTCTTGGTGGACATAAGAAGCCTCAATTGGACCCCGACGTGGCCGTCACGCGCACTCATGTACCTCACATACACATGTGGCACAATGTCCAGTCTGATGAGAGTTCCATCGTCGCGAGCGACGACGACGTTGACGGTGTGTCCCACGGGGTGGGCGCAGCACCGATGGCTTGTGCGTGAATTTGTTTTTTTGCGAAGCAAAATAGTGCAGTATCTACCGCACCCTCTCCTCTCTAGCCAACCAGGCAACGATAACAGGACCATGTCAAGACAACCGGCTGTAGGTTGGGGCGTAGTGGCTCACAGAGCTCTATTAGTCCGTCTACACATTCTAACCACGGCCGCACATAGCAGATTTTCAAAAATGCGGGGCGGCTTGGATTTCCAGTTCAAAAGTGTCATAGGGGTCGTATTAAGGAGAAGCCGAGCCTACGACCTAGTCCTCGAGCAAGTCACCCCGCATACACACACAGTACTGACCACAAGGACCGAGTTACCCACCCAGCTGACAATCTTTTCAGCCACGAATTTTAGCATGTCTTGATAGTTGCAATGCGCGTCAGATTAACTATGATGGGGAATGCGCTGATGTGCCGTAGGGATGGATTCCCTACTGTCGACCTCAATCTTTCTTCCTTTTGCCAAGCAACAGTTCATAATCCGAGCCTGCCAGTCAACCAGTATTGGGATTGGGCGCAGTCAGATAGAAAAATCCGGCTACGTGTGCCACAAACGATCTGGTAAGGCATCAGCTTGCGCCAAAGGGCATGCTTCTCAATGACAGCAGCAGTGTGTCCTGTTCGTACGTTGGTTATTGTGGGGTGAATGGGCTGCGGGGACGCCGTGTGGTGGTGGAATGAAGTGCGCAGTTTTACGTAGGTTTCATTAAGGCCGATGCGGTGCGGTGACAGTAAGGATATGATGGGAATGCGACTAGTGAGCTGGCGGCGGGACGATGTTGGTGGTAACATAGACGGTAATGATAGTAGAGGAGCTCTAAGGTGTCGGAGGTAGTTTTTTGTGAGGGCATTGATACTCATATGGTCATGCGGTGTATGAATGCCTTGGAGCACTGTAAGCAGATGAGGTGTGTGATGGGTGGATGTTGGAGCAGCAGATACTGGTTCACCTGGTCTGTGCGATAGATTCGAAAGCGAGAGATGATGAAATTTAATTTTATCTGTCGGTACGAATGTCCTCATTGATGATGCCAGTGATAGTACTAGCATAGCGTTGTGAGATGAGAGATGGGTTGATCGGGTTGGCACTGCAGTGCGTTTAAATATGTCCAACGAGGTCGATCCGTGTCCGAAAATTTCGTTGACATGGCACAAAAACTGAGTTTGCCTTAAATGGCAGAAATATCGGGGACGACAAGAAATCGCCTATTTCCAGATACTGAATATACCTTGCTGGAAACGTCAGACAGTAGGCGAGCGTGTCTTTATCGACGCAAGGGTAGCAAGATGAGGCGAGGAAGAGAACGAGAATGAAACAAGTCATACAAACCTCCATGTAGGCAGCGAATTCTTCGGCTCTACTGAGGAAGGGAAACTGGCCACCAAGCTCGAGATGGGCCACCTTGGCGTTGGGGTAAGCTCTGTTCACACTCCCAAAGTGCTCCCTGTAGGAGGCATCTAAGTCACCTACCTATGAGAATAAGATAGTTTTAAAAATGCATAACAATAACACGCTCTGAATCCCAAAAAAGAACTTCATGGAAAATAATAAGAGCCAACGTATAATCTCTTTTCGGACGGGAGCATGAATAATAAACATTCCAGAGGATCAATTAGTTCTAATATTGCTCTCCTTTAAAAATACTCCTTGCTAAAACGAAAACTCTGAATGAACAGTGAGAATAGCGGTACGTCTTAAAAGACAGTCCACTTATTAATGCATCTCTAAGGCACACTGAAGCAAATTGTCTTATAGGAGACCTAATATCGACTACATAAAAAGAATAAAGGAAAGCTTCCTAGATAGCATAAACAAGGGAGAGGAAGTGAAAAAAATAGTCAAGAATACAGTCGACCTGAGCATGTGAACGTGAAAAATTTGCTTATTTACCTAGCAAGAATGCTTGCTCCCCAGGAAGCAATCCCATGGATTTTAAGGTTTGAGCCAAGAGGTAGCATTCAAGAATTCTGATAAGGATGGTTTAAAGATCAAAAGGAAACAGAGTCACCGCCCTAAGAGACGGTAAAACGCGAGAACTACGTTGGAAATTTTGTCCAACTTTTCCGACAATCTCTTGGATGACTCGAGTAACCGTCAAAACTATAATTTCACACCTATGATTGGCATCTCCAATAATACTAACGAGAGACCATTTGCCTTAAAACCCATGAAACCCCAGCATTAGAAGCTAGACCGGTAATCTATAATTTAACCCGGAGCTTAGTAAACAGACATTACCGCCTACTTATAGAACCCTTCAAAAAGGACGCACCACGACAATCAAGGGAGTTGAGAATAACGGGAAACCCAAGCGGATATAAATACCTACGGCTTACGGGCTGTGTGAACAAATACATTCCATTTTGAGTTATTCTCTTTCATCCATCTTTTCACAAAAGTTCCGCGGTGCAGAAAATAAACTATTTAGGACAACTAAGGTAACTGAATATCGACTTCGGCTTTGGTAAAAGTACAACAATCAGGTTCAGACTCGCTGTTAAATATTGCCGAAATTTGTACAAAAGCTAACCTCAATAATTATTATGTCCGCCTCCTGCAATCCTTTCACGTCAACAGCATCCGGCATACCATTCATGGTGAGACGGGCAGCCAGGTCTGCCTGCGGCATTGAATTCAACTAAAGAAAAGTAAAGCAGTTGTAAGTACCACAGAAAGTTTGGGAAAATTAAGATGAAGTAAGTTTCAGACAGAATTTAGTGGAAACGGAATGAAAAATCATGGTAATAACGAACGTAGGTTTCGGGTCACACGGAAAATTTTGTAGGAGTGATCAAAATCTACACAACAGGCATTGCCAACTCAGTGCGCACAAGAGCGAACATTTCACGAATGAACCTTCTTCCATGAGCGGTCATTCTGCATTCAACAATGTCTATGTTAAGGTATGATAAATTGATCTTGATTACAAACCTCGTAAGAGGCAGGCACCATGAAAGTTTACTTGATCAGCTTAAAAAATCGAATTCTTTCTTTGAGAAGGGAAGTATCGCAGCAGAAAATTTCATAGAAAGAATAAAAGCGATGCGTCTGCGACGTAAAATTCCGATTAGTATTTAATGGGCACGACTCTAAAACGTCACTGGCGGATAGGAGGACGAAGGGGAGATTAACACTGGGGAAGTTACTCTCATTACAAGTCTGCGCGTTTCTCACTATAACCGGGCTGATGCACAGATATCTACCATGACGAGCGGAAAATCATTGTCTGAAAGGTAACCAAATGACAGGGTAACTCGGCATAGCTCAGGAAAGTCCGGCTACAACGGCTCCTTCTCGATGTGGCCTTCGTGGCATGCTAACTGATGTGACACCCAAGGCTCACTGAACGTTGCCCAGCACATAAAAGATAGACCGGGTCATGTGTGGAATTTGAACGCCGGCTGTTCAATGTTGTCAGCCATTGCGTGCGGAAGGAGGGTTCGAGGTATACGCTGCTAACGGCTGCTTCATTAACAAATCCACGAGCAAGTCGTTGCTGCTGGGTCCATTACGGGAGCCATAGTTGATACAGTCGAGTGCGGTGGTCTAATGCTCCACGTTATCAGCTCTTAGAAAACTAGTAGTACTAGTATGAAAGGTCCACTCCATAATCACATACCGTTTGGGTTATGGAGGCTGATAAACTATGACAAACAGTAGGTGTTTCGGGCCCCCATTTTGCATCCAACTGGTCATGGATATCAGATGATCCGGGGCGTATAAAATCAAAGCAGATGGCTGTGCTTAAAATTGCCATCGAGATATAATTTTCCTACCGCTTTAAACTATTTGCTCTTTTACTTTTTTTAAAATGAAAACACACTTAGGCTGCTAGCATATAATTATAGCTGTCATGTGAAAAAATACGGTGTTGAAGAAAATATTACAGCGACTGTCAAAAACCTTTAACGTTTTAGTTGGGCCTATTCTTGCCTTTACTGAGCTTGTGGTTTGTGTTTATCAACTAAAATAAGTATAGTTGTAAAATTTAATATGCTACAGCCTACTCCCAAGATATTTAATTCGCTTCAGGGTACAAGCCTTCGAATGAGACTCCTTCCAGTTTCCTACATAAACAATACTTTGTAAAAAAATGCTACTTCAGTAGTATGTATTTTTCTAAATGACTGTCGACGCCTTTAAAAATTCAAATATATTTTATAGAACACACGACAGTTCTACCGTCGATTATAACGAGGTCCACCGTATGCTCCACGGAAGGGAGGTGCAGGGACGGTGACTTGCACGTGATTTAGTTTAAAGTAAAAGTAAACTTTTGCTGCATTTACCGCATTCTGTCCTCCTCCCCCACCTGAGCCCAGTGTCATGACATAGTCAACAAGACCGGAGATGGGAGAGGGCGCAGGTGTCTGGCGCGGCCGGAGCCGCCCTTGGGCATGCCAACACACCCCTATGTTCAACATTTGTTATGGGAGCACAACCCGAATAACGCCTGCGGTGCCCTGATGTGGCCCTCGTGTTGGTACAACACATCTATCACGTGACCCGTTTAGGGGGCACATAGAACACACACACACGACAGTTCGACCGTCGTAGTCCAACGATGTCCACCGTTTGCTCCATGGGAAAGTGGAGCATGGACGGTTACTTGCGCGTGATTTAGTTTAAAGTGATAGTAGACTAGTGCTGCATCTACCGCACTCTCTCCTCCTTCCCCACCTGAGCCCGGTGTCAAGACAGAGTCAATAGACCGGAGGCGGGAGAGGACGCAGGTGGCTGGCGCAGCTGGGTCCTCTAAGCCCTAGCCGCCCCTAGGCGTGCCAACACACCTCTATGTTCGGCATTTGTTATGGGAGCGCAACCCGAATAACGCCTGCCGTGTCCTAATGTGGCCCCCGTGTTGGTCCAATGCATCTACCACGTTACCCGTTTAGGGGGGCACACATACGACAGTTCGACCGTCGTAGTCCGACGATGTCCACCGTATGCTCATGGGAAAGTTGAGCAGGGACGGTGACTTGCGCGTGATTTAGTTTAAAGTGATAGTAGACTTGCGCTGCATCTACCGCACTCTCCTCCTCCCCACCTGAGCCCGGTGTTAAGACAGAGTCAAGAAGACCGGAGGCGGGAGAAGAGACGCAGGTGGCTGGCGCGGCTGGGTCGCCTAAGTCCTAGCCGCCCCTAGGCGTGCCACCACACCTCTATGTTCGGCATTTGTTATGGGAGCGCAACCCGAATAATGCATGCCATGCCCTAATGTGGCCCCCGTGTTGGTCCAACGCATCTACCACGTGGCCCGTTTAGGGGGCACACACACACGACAGTTCGACCGTCGTAATCCGACGATGTCCACCGTATGCTCATGGGAAAGTTGAGCAGGGACGGTGACTATCGCGTGATTTAGTTTAAAGTGATAGTAGACTTGCGCTGCATCTACCGCACTCTCTCCTCCTCCCCCACCTGAGCCCGGTGTCAAGACAGAGTCAAGAAGACCGGAGGCGGGAGAGGACGCAGGTGGCTGGCACGGCTGGGTCCCTTAAGTGCAAGCCGCCCCTAGGCGTGCCACCACACCTCCATGTTCGGCATTTGTTATGGGAGCGCAACCCGAATAACGCATGCCGTGCCCTGATGTGGCCCCCGTGTTGGTCCAACGCATCTACCACGTGGCCCGTTTAAGGGGCACACACACACACACACACAAATATCCTTTCTTGTACTCATTTGGTAACAAATTATGTCTTATTCGAATTGTATACTTAAAGAAAGTGCATTTTGTGATTCCAAAAAAAATCGATGGATGGGATTTTTCAGACCGTGCAACGTACATTCATAAAGCACAGTATCTGCCGATGTCTAAATGCTGCTTATGAAGTACACAGCATGGTCCACATCTATTGCAAAATTTTGTTGACACTATGTGACGTCTATCTCATAGCGTACAGAAATTGGCACTTTTGCACAGACGGAATGTATACTACGTGTAGATTTGGAACCTTAAATGCATACGTAGCATGTGGGGTCAAATTGCATCGGAAAGTGGAAAAGTTTTTAAAACCAAAAGATACACTTCCCTAAAGTCAAGAATCCAAATAAGACATTATTTGCTACCAAGAGATCAAAAGAGGATATTTTCGTGCATGCTTTCTATAAAATATATTTGAATTTCTAAAGGCATCGACAAGCATTGAGAAATGCATACCAATTAGGCAATCCCTTTTTATAGATTATTGTTTACTTAGGTGGCTGGAAGGAAGCTCGTTCAAAAGACGGCATCCTGACGCAAATAAAATATGCTGAAAGTGGGCTACACGATAGTAAATATTACTATTAAACTTCAGTAATTTTGAATCAAAAACAATTCAAGATTTTCGTTGACATTTCATGAGATAGACAATCTACTGTATGTTTACCTGGCCGAAAAACAGAAATGCAGCATGGACACGATGCGTGAGTAACATTCATTTCCAGACCCATTTGTGTTTCGAGTAGATTTAATAAATCTTTAAATTTAAGCACAGTTCAAAACTTCCTGCACAACTAATAAACCTCTGCAGGAGCTTTACAACAATTCATGCTAATTTTCCTACAGTTCCGATTTTACCTGATGCGTCCTAACTTTTCAATTACGTCTTCTGAATATACTAGTTCTTGTTTGGTACACAGGTAGTTCATAGTATTAAAAATCACATCCAAAATGATATGTTTAGGCATGAAAATGCACAAAAAGAATAAGAACCAGACTTCTCATGGCATAAATTAATGTAATTTTAATAAATTGTTGAATTATTTGAGACCCGAGACACCCATCTTAAATATAATGAGTCACTAAAGCTAAGCAGAACGGCATACTGCCATGTTTAACGAAGTTGCATCCACACCCACCTGAGATTTAGCCATAGACATTGCGAGCTTTGTTGCGTCATCAGCATCATTCGCAACAGCAGGATATTCAACCATCATTCGAAGAGAAAAGGCCGGCATAAGCCACATGCTAAAAGTTAAGCAGAATATGAGTATTGTTCAGAAGAAAAAAGTGTGACAACAAATTAAGCAGCTTCTCTGATATCAAAGAGCTGATTCTTAAAGATGTTATACTGGAACCTACACTTACAATCTGGAAGATGTGTGAGAGGCGAAAACCGATGTGTCCGTGAAGGTGTTACATAAAATCAAGGACTTGACCGGACAGTCCATGTGCATTGAGTATAAATAAAATTTCTGTGCCAGGAAACCACCCAAAGAACTGCCAACTAAATGCACAGCCGTCAGTTGAAGCTCGTGGATGAGCCGCATAAAAGATTCACAAAACTCGTTGGCATTATATGTGCGTGGATAATTTATCTGAAAAACACAATAGAATATAAAAAAAATCAATACTGAAATGATCCGAAAACCATTTTTTGAAAGTCGAAGTTGGAGTTCGTAGTATATTGTGGCATCACAGGTGCACGGTGGGAGGCAAATGATTGGACAGAGTATATCTTTCGGGCCGATGTCATAAATTTCAAAATTATGAGAACCTATTTTTATCTTTAAAGTAAAATGAAGGAAAATATCGAACTATAGTCCGTGAGGCCAAAGAAATAAAAGATTGCAATCTGCCATTGTCTGCGTCCTTTTCAATGTGATTCATAAGGCCTGGTGAGAAATCAGTCCGATAACGAGGCAACAGCAGCCTACACAAATCGCGGAAGGAACTTTTGGTAGATCGCGGGCGTTTTCTAATAGCTATAAATACTAGTTGGTTATTGGTTAATTTTTTCGAAGCGCTTTCTTATAACCTTTCATGGTCATAGGAATGTTGACAGATTGGCCGAATTTCGAGACCTTCCGGCAATTTCTTTCTGAATGAAACGTGACATCTTTCGGTGAATTAAATATATAATCAAGCATTATAGTAAAATTGGATATAATAGCAATCGCAGAAACATGGCTGTCACAGAACATCAGCGATTGCGAAGTAGCCTTATCCGGGTACCAGTTGTTCAGAAGAGACCGCACTCACCGCCAGGGTGGAGGAGTTGTGATGTATGTTAAAAGCAATTTCACAGTGTGTGAAATGGCAGAGAAGATTAACAATGGTATTGAGGCTATTTGGCTGAAAATAAAGACGCGGGGATCGCAGTCCCTTGAAGTCATGACTCTCTACAGACCACCGGGGACAAACACTGACGCTGATACTTGTTTGTTGGAGAACATAAAGGAGATTGGTAGTCGACCTGATGTTGTTCTAATGGAGGACTTTAATGCACCCAGCATTCGATGGAACGATCTGCTGGCGCAGTGCTCAAAGTTGTCCTTCGATCACCGTCTGCTTAAGTCAACACTTGAAGCTCTTCTCACAAAACATGTATTTTTTCCAACAAGAGCGCGTGGAGGACAACAGGCTAGTTGTTTAGATCTCGTCTTCACTAAAGATCCTGACAGTATAAACGAGGTTCACTACCTACCTCCACTTGGTCGAAGTGATCATGCAGTTCTTTCATGGGAGTATGGTTTATAGTCGGTGCCACCTGCAATGAATGAAATCAGGCCCAATCAATGGCGGGGAGACTTTTGCAAGATGAGAGCTGAGGCATCACGAATGGACTGGGATCTTTTCTTCTCCGGGAATGTCTCTGAGGACTGGAATTCATTTAAGGAGTGGTTGTTGAACCTAATAAAATGCCACTGTCCGCCATCAAAACTCAGGATAGCTAACAGACCACAGTGGCTAACAAGGAACTGGAAACGAGAGATTAACAGGAAAGGAAGGCTTTGGAAGAAATTTTTGCCGATCCAATGAAAAATTTAGCCTTGCAAACATACAAAACGCAAAGGAACAAGGTTAAAAGCTTAATCTTCAACAGCCAACGGGATTACGAGAGGGATTTGCTCCAGCGAGCAGTTTACAATCCCAAATTGCTCTACAGCTTTGTAAGAAAAAGCATACGAAACAGGAACCCGATTCCTGTATTGAGAAACGATGATGGTTTCGAGATTACAGAAATTCAAAACAAAGCTGAACACTTTTCACAGTTCTTTCAGACAGTTTTCACCCGAGAAGCTGTTTTTATTCCATCTAGTTGCGAGACTATGGGAGCACCAATTATTCAGGATATGCTCTTTCGAGAAGAGGCGGTCTTTGAAGAATTAAAAAGTCTGAACGCATGCAAATCCCCTGGCCCCGACGAGATTCCAGCAAAGTTACTCCACGAACTTGCTCGAGAGCTGGCCAAACCGCTATCCTTTCTGTGCCAGAAATCGTTTGACACGGCAATGCTTCCTACCGACTGGAAAACAGCCCACATTACACCGCTTCACAAAAGCGGTAGTCGCGCATTTGCTACAAACTACAGGCCTGTCAGCCTGACCTCAATCTTTTGCAAGGTTATGGAGAAGCTTGTCCACAAGGAATTGATGATTTATTTAGAAACCCATAACCTCTTATCAACTGCACAATACGGCTTTCGTACGGGAAGATCGTGTGTTACGAACTTACTTTATACTATGCAAAGCTGGACAAAAAGCACTCGATGCAAAAATACACTGTGCATGTGGCCTACATTGATTTCCAGAAGGCATTCGATAGTGTTCCCGCACCAGCGTCTCCTTTATAAGTTAAGAATGTTTGGTATTGGAGGAAAACTTCTTACGTGGATCAAGAATTTTCTCGTCGGTCGTTCCCAAGTGGTCTGCGTAGGCGGATTGCGATCAAAGCGCACAGTCATCTGGAGTTCCGCAAGGTTCAGTTCTCGGACCAATCCAATTTCTCTTGTTTATAAATGATTGTGTACAGGAATCGGACTGTGACTTTGCTATGTTTACGGACGATATAAAAATTTGGAAAGTTATCAACAATGCTGCCGATGGAGACGATTTCCCAGAAAATCTCCATCGATTGGACGAGTGGTCCCGCAAATGGCTCTTGCCCTTCAACTCAAACAAATGCGCCTTGCTACGTCTGGGAAGTCGGAATCAGGTCACTGATATGCGACCTACTTTTTGAAGGGTATGCCACTCCGAGAAACATACACACAGAAGGATCTCGGCGTTTGGATGACAGTCAACCTGAAGCCTTCTACGCAATGCTGCAAGGCGGCTAAATCCGCCAATTCAATGCTGTACTCTATCAAGCGGGCATTTAAAGTTTTCGATGAAGACTGCTTTTCTAAAGTCTTTGGTACGTTTGTTAGGCCCCATCTTGAATATGCGATCCAAGCCTGGCGACCGTGGACCCAACAGGACTACAAAATGCTCGAAAGGGTACAGCGACGAGCCATAAAATTATTAAGAGGTCAAGGTGAACTGCCATATGAGATTCACCTAAATAACCTACAGCTCTATCCTCTGAGTTATAGGCAGTTGCGCGGAGACTTGATACAAACCTTCCGTATCGTGCGTGGCATGGATTGCGCCCTCCTATGTGATGAATTTTCCAACTTGCTACTACGAATAATCTCCGAGGTCATCCATTCAAACTAAGTGTGCCCCAAGTAAGATTGGATGTGAGGAAGTATTTTTTCACCAACCGTGTCTTGAAACCGTGGAATAACCTACCTGAGGCGATTGTAATGTCCCAGTCTGTGGATATATTTAAACATCGGCTTGACATACATATTTTGCTGCACCAGGAAGATTATGTGACTACTTTACCTTAACAATATCCGTGTACCACGTAAATCTGCCTGCATTCACTTCACTGTAACGTTTTTTACATTGCTTATTATTCTTCCGACTTTCTGTATCAAATAGGGATTTCAAAGGCGTAAGCCTATTTTTCTCAAATAAACTGAACTGAACTGAACTGGAGATAGATTAGATATTGATCGAATTAAAGAAATGGGTAGTATTTACAATCCAAATATTTCACACAACTTTTCAGCTCGTAGGCCTGATGCAGAGAGGCTTACAATTAACATTCGCGCCCGCGTTTGCATGCATGTCTGAACTGTACGATATGTTCCAAATATTCCTTTCACGCAATTGTCCGTTTATACATATAGTTAGTGATGTGATTTCAAAAATGTCCATCAGTAGGAGAGCTACTATTGTGTGCAAACTTAAAATATGTATTAATCTTTCAAGCTTCCGTGGAGCTTTATTGTTCTTGGTGCTTTGGTCGACTGGGCGCTGCTGCAACTATAAGACGCCAATATTCCAGCTAACACAAGCACCACCATCATCTTCAGAGGCTATTCTGAAAACTTCGCAGGAGTATACAATTCATAATCTGTCTTGTTCTCTCCATCAGGTCGCCCAGCATGACCAACTTAACAATGGCTGAGCCGTTTTGAAATTTCCTTTATAACTTTGGTCGTTACAAAATGTATGTGCATAAGCTATATATAAACATTTCCCATCAATACTAACTAGATACGGGCATTGAAATTTGTGAAGCTTCGTGCGTCCAAAAAATTGCAACGACGGGAATCGAACATGGGCACGTTGAGCCACAGGCGTGTGTTAACCAATAGACCATCCAGAGACATTTGTTGTTGTGAAAATTTTCGACCTTTCAGCAAAACCATTCACGAAATGCATCACAAGGATGAGCATTTTTGTCACTCGTTCCCTTCCCGCTAAGTGAGCATAAAGTTTGCTCGTGTTCAAACAGGGGGCACATGAAGTTGAAACTTGTCCGGGTTGCTAAAATCCCGTGCAGAACGACCTAGATCTGGCAACCGAGGTGAAAAAATTAAATATATTAATTAAGTCAGCCATGAAGCCTCAAATAAAAGGGAAAATATAAAGACAATAAAAGGAAGAAAGTGTCAAAGCAAAGGAAACGGGATCTTACAGCTACAGAGAAAAGCAACCCTACGGGGCCTGCATTCTGAAGTTTTTTTTCAACCGGAATACGGACTGAAGGAGAGACTAAAAATGAGACAGTTAATAATAGAACTGGAAACACGAAGGACCAATGGCGAGGCACATCTCCAAATAAGAAACGGACAAATTGTTCAAGTGAAAAGAACATTTCTTTGGCCGAAGGCATTCACTCTGACAGCCTAACTGTCCCCTCTCAGAAACCAAAAACGTGCGCGCTTAGATTATTCGTATTAAATGCCAGATCTCTGCTTAATAAGATGCCATTGCTCCAGACTCTGGTTTTCATCCACTGCCCCGACATTGTAATAGTTACAGAGACTTGGGCAACACCCTGTGTATCCAACTCTGAACTCAATATTCCAGGGTACGACTATATTCGTACTGATCGACACGAGGGCCGTGGCGGAGGAAGCTGCATCTATATTAAGCAGCCACTTACCTTTCTGCCGTTGGATAATCGACAATTTACCGCGGTAGAAGAGAGTTGTTGGCTCCGAGTAGTTCTTAAAGATAACTACTCTTTACTCGTCGGTTGTGTCTATCGCCCCCCCAAACGCAAGTGGGGATTACGATCTCCGTCTCTCACAGGCATTTCATGCCGCAGTTGACCCTAAATATGAAGTACTGCTTGATTGCAGGTGACTTCAATCTCCCTGAAGTTCATTGGTTTCCACCTTCCGGTCCTGCAAAAGTTCGAAAACTTGCTTGAGGCCATAGATACTGGCATGTGGGATCAGGTAGTTGATTTTTTTCCCACCCGAGGATCAAACATACTTGATCTCATCTTCTGCAGAGGTTGTCAGCCACTGTCAGTTTCACCTTTAGACCCACTTGGGAGTTCAGACCATGCTATAGTTGTTTCTTCACTAGAAATCGAGGCTAATGAAACGTTTTCAAAAAAATATAGCTTTTTCCACGATTTCCGATCAGCAAATATGGGGGAATTACTAACACATCTTAATTCCCACGATTGGACTAACTTCTTTCTATGTTTGCATGTGAATGTTTGTACTGATACATTCTACCAAGTTCTAGGTCCACTCATTTCTCGTTTTGTTCCTCGTAAGAAGATAATTAATGTAAAGGATGCAGTCTACCTCCCTTTACCTTTCCGCCGTAGAATGCGTAGACTCTCGCGTCGTTTTCATCGACTAAATGACACTTCCGTCCTGCCATTGATCCAGCAAATCTTTGAACAGACTAAGAGGCTCTCCGAAGAAAAGTGACTAGCTGAAGAGGTTAACTTTGCCGAAAACCCTTCGTACAATGTTGCAAAACTCTTTTTGCGGACTGTAAAATCGCAGAGAAAAACTCAGTACCCTGTACTTCGAGATGCTTTTGGAAACCCTATAGCTGACGCTAAGTTGACGGCTGATAGCTTCAATGCTTTCTTGTCTAGAACTTTCAGTGAACATTCGGTCGCCCCCTTTCCAAACGTCCGGGTTTGGACCGGTAACGTCCTCGAAAACATAACTTTTACCCTCTGGGACGTAACCGTAGCCATTCGGCGTTCTCGCCAATCTTACAGTCCTGGACCAGATGGCGTCCCGGTCAGCGTTCTAAAGGCGGATGCAAATGATATATTTCCGTCACTTCTGTATAAGATATTTAATCTTGCTCTTGAAAGTGAAACCTTCCCTATTTTTATGGAAGGAATCGCACATTTTGCCTATACCCAAACACGGCAGAACTACGTCATTTGACGACTTTAGGCCAATAAATACACTGCCAGCAGCCTCGAAGATATTAGAGACCTTGATTAAAGACAAGTTGATGCGTCACCTAACAGAGAATAACCTACTTAATGCGGCTCAGCATGGGTTTCTCGAAAAAGATCTTGTGACACCTGCCAGCTCTCTTACTTTGATCATGTGCTACAATCTAGAGATAGTGGTTTTGCAATTTACACCGTTTATTTCGACTTCACGAAGGCTTTTGATCGTGTTGACCACGATCTCCTCCTGCTGAAACTTACCTCCTTTGGCATAGGTAACAAGCTTCTGAACTTAATATCCTCCTATTTGAATGATCGCGCACAACGGGTAAAAATTTCCGATGTTATCTCCAACCCCGTGCACGTGAGGAGTGGCGTTATTCAGGGTAGTGTACTCGGCCCGCTTCTATTTTGCCTTTTTGTGAACGATGTTCCTGATTGTTTTCAGTATGGTAGGCCCTTTATGTACGCTGATGATTTAAAAAGTTGCCTATCGTTATAAAACCGGTCGATCGCCAAATTGTGCTTGAGCTCTTAAAAAGGATCTTCAAGCCTTCGCTCAGTGGTGTCGCACATGGCGCCTTTCGCTCTCTTGGCACAAATGCTCCGTTATGGTTAGTTGTGACAACCATCAGCCTCATCTAAGCATAGACGGTCATGACTTAAATGTGCCCGGGTTTATAACGGATCTGGGCATATCATATTCTAGTAGTCTTAATCTGTCAGATCACTGCGCCCTGATTGTCTCTAAAGCACGCCAAACCACTGGGTTTATTCTCAGAAATTTTAAAACCCTCAATATTAGGACCAGCCTTTATAAAATGTATGTCAGACCTAGTCTGGAATACTGCTCGTTTCTATTTAGCCTTCTGCACGCGAGTCAACGGAGGAAGATAGAATCAGTCCAGCACTTCTTTACTAAAAGAGTTGTTACTTCAGAGCACAGAAACCTGTCCTACCAACAACGCTGTGAGCTTACAAGCCTCGACCCGTTGTGGCTTCGTAGATTACAGAAGGGACTATTTTTACTGTACAAGCTTTTAAACGGTTTTACCTTTAACCCCTTACATCCCTGAGGCAGCTCGATCACTGTCGGCGCACCAATCATAGAGATGTATTCTTATTTCTTCCTTTGGCACGCACCGTTAAATACCGTCAGTTTTTTTCGGTAACCGCTATAGCAATCTGGAATAAACTACCCAGAAGTATTAAAAATTCAGCAAAAACTATCCTTTGTTTACGAGAGCTGTCACTAGTTTTATACATTCAGGACACCTTCCGCGAATTTTGGGTGCTGATTCTCTGGAAGCTCTTTTTTTCCGTTCTGATGGCGTCCACGGACTCTGAATCCTATGCCGGACTTTATGCTGAAGGCAATATTGCTGGCTCTGCAGTCCGTAATCGGGTTATTCCTCAGTCTACAGCTAGCAGCCGCTCGCCGGCATACTTGCTGCTAGTACAGAAGACCAGATTCACAACACCGAAAGGAGAAATACTACACCGTGCACCTGTGTCAACACTTCCCCTGTCCTAAACTTTTAATCTGTTCAACAAGCTGCAGTTTTTTCTCCTGAAAATACCTTAAAGAACGAGCAGGAGTTTTTTTCACTGTCAGCTGGACCCCCTACTATATATATCCCTTTTGACCTTGCCTGTAAACTGGCAATAAATAAATAAATAAACATGCCAAGCTTCGAAGGACGATTGCATCGGGGGGTGCCTCAGCCAACTTGAGTCAAATAAAAGCCTTATCGTATTTATAAAACAGACAGCTTCCAATTTCATAGCCAGTTTTTAAGGGTACATTGACCAACACCTTCCAAACAAGCAAACTGAGTACTGTGGTTGAAACTAAAAATTTGTTTGCTCTACAATGCCAGATTTCCTCTGCATCCAAAGAGACTACATAACAGTATGATAGGCCCTTTATGTACGCTGACGATTTAAAAGTTGCCTATCGATACAAACCGGTTGATCGCAACATCGTGCTTGAGCTCTTAAAAAATGATCTTCAGGCCTTCGCTCAGTGGTGTCACACATGGCGCCTCTCACATTCTTGGCAAAAGTGCTCCGTAATGGTTATTGGCGACAACCATCAGCCCAACCTAAGCATAGACGGTCAAGATCTAAATGTGCCCGCAGTTATAAATGATCTGGGCATATCATATTCTAGTAGTCTTAATCTGTCAGAGCACTGCGCCCGGATTGTCTCCAAATCATGCCAAACTACTGGGTTTATTCTCAGAAATTTTAAAACCGTCAAAATTAGAATCAGCCTCTATAAAATGTATGTCACGCCTAGTCTGGAATACTGCTCCTTTCTATTTAGTCTTCTACACGCTAGTGATCGAAAGAAGATAGAATCAGTCCAGCACTTCTTTACAAAAAGAGTTTGCTATTCAGAACACCGAAACCTGTCCTTCCGCCAACGCTTTGAGCTTACAAGCCTTGATTCGCTGTGGCTTCGCAGATAACAGAAGGGACCATTTTTACTGTTTAAACTACTAACCAGTCGTACATTTGACCCACTTACATCTCTGAGGCACCTCGATCACTCTCGGTGCACCAGTCATCGAGATGTATTTTTATTTCTTCCTTTGCACGCACAGTTAGATACTGACAGTTTTTTTCGGTAAACGCTAAAGCAATCTGGAATAAGCTACCTAGAAGTATCAAATTCAGCAAAGCTATCCCTTGTTTACGCGAAATATCACTAGTAAAATACATTCAGGACACCTTCCAAAACGTTTGGGTGCTGGCGCTGTTGAAGCTCTCTTCGGTTCTGATGGCATTCACGGACTCTGAATCCTGTGCCGGACTTCATGCTGAGGGCAATATTGCTGGCTCTGCAGACCTCAATCTGTTTAAATATTCAGTCGACAGCGAACAGCCGCTCGCCGACATACCTGCTGGTGCAGAATACCGGATCCGTAACACTGAATGGAGAGGTTCTTCTGTGTTAACGCGTCCCTGTCCTGAACTTTAATTACTCGATAAGCTGCAGTTTTTTCTCCTGAAAACACCTGAAACAACGATCAGGATTTTTTTCACTGTCAGCTTAACCATCTACTGTATATATTTTTTTGACCTTACCTGTAAACTGGCAATAAATAAATTAAATTAAATTAAAATAACTAGGCAATAAAGCTTGCTGGAGCAATTTCTTTATGACAGTGCCAGCGTTTTAGAAATCAGACCAGTTCCCTTATGTTAAGGTATAGCTATAATGCCGGGTTTATTCTCCGAAATTATAAAACTATTGATATTAGACTCCGCCTTTATAAAATGTACGTTAGACCTGGCCTGGAATACTGCTCGTTTCTATTAAGCCTTCTGTGCGCTAGCGAATGGAAGAAAATAGAATCGGTCTAGCACTTCTTTCACGAAAAGAATTTTATCGTTGGAGCACCGTAATCTGTCGTATCAAGAACGCTGTGGGCTTGTAAACATTGATCCCTTATGGTTTCGCTGAGTGCAGAAGGGACTCTTTTTGCTGTTTAAGCTTTTGAATAGTCGTACATTTAATCCCCTTACCACTGTGAGGCAGCTTGACAATCCTCGGCGCAGCAGTCATCGCAATGTCTTTTTATTTCTTCCATTAGCTCGCACAGTTAAGTATCGACGGTTCTTTTCGGTAAACGCCATGGCCATGTGGAATGAACTTCCCCATAATATAAAAATCCAGCGGAGATATTCTTTGTTTAAGATAACTTTTACTCGTTTTTTGCATTCAGAACAGTTTCCAAGAATTCTGGGCACCGACACGGTAGAATCTGTTTTCCTGTCCGACGGAGTGCGCGACATCTGAACCAGATCCCAGGTGTTACCTTGTGGGATACGGCACCGTCTCTGCAGCCTGCACCCGCTGACTTCTTCGGCAGACAGTGAGCAACCGTACACGGATGCTTTCTGGCCTGGGGCAGAATTCCGGTTCCCAGCAAAGACAGAGAGACTGCATACAGACTGCAATTGTGTTAGCCCTTCCCTGATCTGAATTTCTATCATCATTACAGGCGGCAGTTTTTTCTCCTGAATAACATAAAGATAGGAAAAACATTTATACTGATATATATTCAGGAGTTTTTTTTCACTGCTAGCCTCTACCCACTGAATATTTCATCTGACAATGCCTGTAAACTGGCATTAAATACAACTATTATTATAATTATAATTGAAACAGAAATGAAAGATGATTCTAATCAACTGCGGCCTATGTCATTTTCAGATAATAGCAACCACATGCCACCTTACCCAGGGCGCGAAATTACTGCGATATTGATAGATTCAGTGGACAGAGCGCAATGTCTGACAATTCAGGGACAATCCGAATCCACATCCCCAAGAGCGAGTCTCGGCAGACCCACAACTGTTCCAGTGATGCTTACGTGAACTTCTGTTACCCCATGATGAAGTTTCAGTTCTGAAGGCCTTTAGACTTGTAAAGCGAAATATCGTTATATCAGAGGAACGATTCTCCTAACCACTCAAGGAAGTGTTAGCTTATTAGTAATATGTACATGACCACGAAATAACACTACAAGGATTTTAGTTGTTTAAAACAGATAGAAGAGGGCGTCAGGGAGGAGACATTGCTACCTACGTAAAACACGCACTTCTTGTCTCAAATAAGGAAAGAGTTTGCACGCAGCTTCAAACTATTTGGCTCACTATAAAGGTGCCGGGATCATATAGGCTTGCAGTTCTAACCAACAAGTGACTCTGAGGCTGACGCTCGCCTGTAAGAAGAGCTAGAAAGATTTGTAGCTTGACCTGTCGTCTTGATAATGGGTGACTTCAACGCAACGCTCATTGAATGGAGTTCAGTAAACGCACATGGTTGATAAAGAGCTTTTGACTGACGGTTATTGGACATGGATGTCAGGTCATTTCTCGCTCAACCCGTCTTATTTCCCATGTGGTTGAGTGAGGGTCAGAATACAAACTGCTTGGACCTGGTGCTCATGAAATCACCGAAAAGTGTTGATGAGGTCCAATGTCTGTCTCCCTTAAGTCGAAGAGACGTCGTCGTACTTCACAAGAACTAGTCCATTTTTCGGTGCCTGAACAGTCCATCAGATCTCGAAGAAATAATTCACGTGGTTACTTCGATCAAATGGACACCGAATTAGGGAGATATCCTAGTTCGTGGGGGACACGATACACCGAAACCTAATTTATAGAGGTTCTTCTAAATTGCCTATGGTCCTTTCCTGCCATCTCACAAATATTTTATTCGTTTAAAGATGTCAGAAACACGGTGGCTACGGTAGCTTCAACCTAAAAAAGTGTTCAACAAAGTCCCCCACAAAAGACTAATAGTAAAGCTAATAAGTCATATTATAAGGTCTCCTCTTCTCGATTTTCCCAAATCTTACCTCCAACACCGATATCAGGTAGAAAAAACTCGAAACGTGTTCTGAGAACCATCTCATATTAGTAGTGGTGTACTTCATTGGACTATCCTACGTCCCCTACTCTAACTTATATACATTCACGACTTATCCTCCATATCTTTCTCAGCTAAAATATTTTTATGTGCGGGTGACTGAAAACTTGCATTTGGACATAACAAGCATACAGTGGCCAGTATGCACATAAAGATTGCGAATGATCTTAAAAACTAGGTGAATGGAGTACTCAATGGCAAACGCCAGTTTCGCCATGTAAATGTCATCTCCTGATTTTTGGTGCACAAAACTTTCCTCCATAATTTTCAACGAGCAGGAAAGAACTGAGACACCATCAATAAAAGACTTAGGTCTTAGCTTTGCAAAATTTTTTTATTTATCCTCCCATGTTAAACAAATATAACCAAAAGCCACACGACTATGCGGATTAATTTGTAAAGTTTTCTCTAAATCTTCCCTAAAGACAAGACTCTGTAAAATGTACGTTTTACTTCTCATGGATTTTCGCTCCATTTTCTTCGGAATAATGCCTTCCGATGGCCGAAAGAAACTATAAGGCATTCAACGATGGTTTATCAGATCCTAATCCAAATATGATGGCATCCAAGGCTCAAGGTCAAGGTCGAAGGCGGCTGGTTTAAATTCGAAGATAAGTGAATTCTCAAATTTTAACCAGCTATCTTACATTCCTGTCGAAAATATTAGCTTAACTGTTGATAATTTATTAGTATTTATAACTGCTTGTTCACTGCACACACCTACGGTAGTTGTACTTAACAATAGGTGGGAATATGCGGTTTTGAACTGTTTCACCCGAGAAAACCTCATTAAAATTCTTGCAGATTTACGTTAAAAGGACGTCATCTAAACATTTATCCTAGAACTAAAGTTGAAATTTTGGAAGTATACTTAATTTCCAGCGAAAAAAATAGTTTGCAATAGTTCATATACCAGTTGAGCTTCCCTACGAGCACCAGCCCCGCCTGGCTAGGAGGGGGCCAGAGGGGGCAAAATGGCGGGGGCAGAGGGGGCCAAGTTAACTGTGTGGCCCCTGTGGTCCCCTCACTGGAAAAACTTTGCGTAGCTGGACCCCATGATTTTCTCACAGTAGCAACCCCTTTTCCTTTATATCGAACGCTCAGCGCACATAGCCTTCCCCATCATAATCGGTTACTACTAATATATCCTAAATTATTGTTATATTTACGGCCCAATTTTATAAAATAAATATGGCTTCCGTTTCAAGCCATTCCTGCGATGTACCCACTCACTCATGAAATAGGATATGTGAAGATGAAATCGCAAAGACCAAAATCGAAACGGCCCCCGAGACACTAGAAATAATAAAATTTATTAGAACACCGAGGCCGTTTTGTTCCTTGAAAATTTAAATGGACTGCTCACCGAGAAGGTATTTGTAGGAATCATCCTCCTTACTGGTCTTTCTGGGACGGAGTCTTAGGATCACACACTTCCCAACATTAAAATTTAATAGCCAACGAGCAAACCCGTTGCTTAGACGGTTGAAACTCTCTTAAACTGCTTGTCTGTCGGCATCAGATCTGATGACCCTCCACAATTTAACATAGTTTGTAAACATGACAGCGCTACTACCCAGGTCGTCAACACAGTCTTTGATGTATACTAAGAAGAGTAACGGACCTAAGATGTAGCCTTGGGGACACCACTTAGAACAGGACAAGTGGATTGACTTCGAGGTATCGATGCACACAGTTTGAAATCTTACTGTAAGAAAATCTGCGATCCATGTCGGAAGCATTCCACTTATTCCAATTTCAGATAATTAATAGATACGAAGTTTGTGTGGGACACTGTCAAATGCCTTCTTGAAATCAGTGTAGATAACGTCTACCCTACCATCTTGGTTCAGTGCGCGAGCTCACTGCTCTGTCGAGAGTAATAAACTGGAAAGACCAGAGCAATTATGTCTGAAGCTATGCTGGAGCTCTGATGGTAAGCGGTTTCCTTCCAGGAAGTTCATGGTCACCTAAATTATTGCTTCCATTATTTTACAGCAAACGGAGGCAAGCCTGACAGGCGGATGATTGCTGATATTAGATCGAGCCCACTCTTGTATATGAGTTATATCTTTGCTGCATACCATTCAGATGGCAGTTTCATTATTTCAAATGACGAATGGAATCAGTTCACTAGAGGTTTGGAGAGGTTTCTTTTCGATTATTTCAAGAATTTCGCCGGTATATTGGCTGGACTAGATGACTTTGCTTCTTTGAGATTTTTTGTTCTCGTTCCAGGACAGGTGCCTGCAAGAGTAGATATTCAAACATTACACATGCGTTTACAACAGCACTGTTGATCTTGTCATGCTGAAGCTCAGTTTCCCTAGTGAATACTGAGGCAAAGAACCGACCGAAGTGCTCAGCTTTCTCCCCATTTTCAACGACTTCTATACCATTCCCATCCATTGTCACAAAAAATTGGTCCAAGACCAAGCTGCTTGGGACCGTCTATCAGCGCCTCTACCCACTCGGCCATATTGGCAGGGGATCTTGTCAAGCAAGTTAATGTACAAGCAGAAAACAATTGTAACTATCGTTATTCTGCTATTTATTCACCTCCCGCTAAACGGGGTAAAAGTTCAGTAAGCTTTACTAATGTAGCTTACGAAGACGAAACATGTATGGGGTGTTTCAGCCTCCAGCAGAAATTCTCAGGGATGGAGCAGGAAATAAGGAATCTAAGACAAGAAATAGATAACTTTAAAAAAACTTTATCTTGCCCAACTGCTAAGAAAGCTCCTGTTCGTAATAAACCTACCACAAAGCAAAATTCGGATTCATTTATAGCTTCTTCAAGCTTACATAAAAGTCACATTAAAAATATCGCGACTGCTGGACCCGGTAAACCAGAGGAATTTTCACTAATTCCGAAGGAAGCCCCATCTAGTCCTTGCGCCACTCCACCGGTACTTAGTTCGGGTAGCATCAGCACTAATCTGGCTTTACCGCCCATCGCTACATCACTGGTAGACGTTGCACCAACATGCGATGTTGAAGAGGTTGGCGAGTTTGTAAAGCCAAAGAAGCAAAAGGTCTAAAAAGAACAGATCGTGCAGAGACTTGGCTCCAGCCTGCCCAACATCCGGCTCATCTGGACCTATCAGGCAAAGTGAGCTGGTTACCAGTACTCACTCAGCTGAAATATCTGAGTTACAAACGGACCCTAGATTGAGTCGAAAACAGAATGTAGTCATTAAAGGTGTCCCGGAGTCAGCTTCAATTATTCCAAAGGAGCGAGTTAAACATGACTTGGAACTCCTTAAATTGTATGCAAAAACGCTGCTGACGGACGGCGAGTCCATTCATATTCTCAAGGCATATAGAATAGGGAAGGCTCTGTCTACACCCGATTCCAATCCTTGACCAAGACCTCTAAAAATCATCTTGGAAAACGAAGCGCAGGCACAGCTCCTGCTACAGAGAAAATCAACCCTGCGGGGTCCGCATTCTGAAGTGTTTTTTCAACCGGAATATGTGTTGAAAGAGCAAATGAAAATGCGACAGCTAATAATAGAACTGAAAACACGAAAGACCAATGGCGAGGTGAATCTCAAAATAAGGGATTGACAGATAGTTCAAGTGAAAGGAGCATTTTTCTGGCCGAAGGCAGTCACCCTGACAGCCTAACTGTCCCGTTTCAGAAACCAAAAACGTGCCCGCTTAAACTAATCGTCTTCAATGCCAGATGTCTGCTTAATAAGATGCCTTTGCTCCAGACTCTGGTTTTCATCCAACGCCCGGCCATTGTAATAGTTACAGAGAAATGGGCAACACCCTGTGTATCCGACTCCGAACTCTCTATTGTAGGCTACGCTTACATTCGGAATGATCGACACGATGGCCGTGGCGGAGGAAGCTGTATCTATGTTAGGCAACCACTTACATTTTTTCCATTGGACTATCGCCAATTTACCGCGGTAGAGGAGAGCTGTTGGCTACGAGTAGATCTAAAAGATAACTAATCTTTACTCGTTGGTAGTGTCTATCGCCCACCCAATGCCAGCGAGGATTACGATCTTTGTCTCTCGCTGGCATTTCACGCTGCAGCTGTCTTAAATCTGAAGTACTGCTTGATTGCAGGTGACTTCAATCTTCCTGAAGTTCACTGGTTTCCAACTTCCGGTCCTGCAAAGTTCGAAGACCTACTTGAGGCCATAGATATAGGCCTGTGGGACCAGGAAGTTGATTTTCCCACCCGAGGATCAAACATACTTGATCTTATTTTTTGTAGAGGTTGTCAGCCATCGTCAGTGTCACCTTTAGATCCACTTGGGAATTCTGATCATACTATAGTTCTTTCTACACTAGAACTAGAGGCTGCCGAAACGTTTTCCAAAAAATAAAGCTTTTTTCGTGATTTCAGATCAGCAAATATGAGGGAATTGCTAACACACCTAAATTCCCACGACTGGACTAACTTCTTTGTATGTTCAGATGTGAATGTTTGTACTGATACTTTTTACAAAGTTCTATGTCCACTCATTTCTCGTTTTATTCCCCGTAAGAAAATAATTAATGTCAAGGATGAAGTCTACCTCCCTTTATCATTCCGCTGTAGACTGCGTAGACTCTCCCGTCGTTTTCATCTACAAAAGGACACCTTCGTCCTGCCCTTGATCCAACAAATCTTTGAAGAGGCTAAGAGGCTGTCTGATGAAAAACGACATACCGATGCGGTTACCTTTGCCGAAAACCCTTCGTTAAATGTTGCGAAGCTCTTTTCGCGCACAGTAAAAGCGCAGAGAAAAACGCAGCACCCCGTACTTCGAGACGCCTTAGGAAACCCAATAGCTGACGCTTATTTGACAGCTGATAGCTTCAATGCTTTCTTGTCTAGAACGTTTAGTGAACACACTGTCGCCCCCTTTCCTAACATCCAGGTTTGGACAGGAAACGTCCTCGAAACCATAACTTTTACCCTCTGAGACGTGACCGTAGCCATTCGGCGTTTTCGTCAATCATACAATCCAGGACCAGATGGCATCCCGGTCAGCGTTTTAAAGGCGGATGCAAACGATATTTTTCGGTCCCTTCTGTATAAGATATTTAATCTTGAAAGTGAAACTTTCCCTTTTTTATGGAAGGAATCGCAAATACTGCCTATTCCGAAACACGGCCGACCTACGTCATTTGACGACTTTAGGCCAATAAATACACTACCAGCAGTCTCGAAGATCTTCGAGACCTTGATCAAAGACAAGATGATGTGTCACCTAAGAGAAAATTACCTACTTAATGCGGCTCAGCATGGATTTCTCGAAAAAGGATCTTGTGACACTTGCCAGCTCTCTTTCTTCGATCATGTGCTACAATCAAGACACTGCGGTTTTGCAATTTACACCGTTTACTTCGATTTCACTAAGGCTTTTGATCGTGTTGACCATGATCTCCTACTGCTGAAACTTGCCTCCTTCAGCATAGGTAACAAGGTTCTGAACTAAATATTTTACTATTTGAATGCTCGCGCGCAACGGGTTCAAATTTCTGATGTTATCTCCAACCCCACGCATGTGAGGAGCGGAGATATTCAGGGCAGCGTGCTCGGCCCACTTCTATTTTGCCTCTTTGTCAACGATGTTCCTGATTGTTTTCAGTATGGTAGGCCCTTTATGTACGCTGACGATTTAAAAGTTGCCTATCGATATAAACCGATTGATCGCATCATCGTGCTTGAGCTCTTAAAAACGGATCTTCAGGCCTTCGCTCAGTGGTGTCGCACATGGCGCCTCTCACTTTCTTGGCAAAAGTGCTCCGTTATGGTTATTGGCGACAACCATCAGCCCCACGTAAGCATAGATGGTCACGATATAAACGTGCCCGGAGTTCTAAAGGATCTGGGCATATCATACTCTAGTAGTCTTAATCTGTCAGAGCACTGCGCCCTGATTGTCTCGAAAGCACGCCAAACTACTGGATTTTTTCTCAGAAATTTTAAAACCGTCAAAATTAGAATCAGCCTCTTTTAAATGTATGTCAGGCCTAGTCTGGAATACTGCTCGTTACTATCTAGTATTCTGCACGCTAGTGAGCGAAAGAAGATAGAATCAGTCCAGCACTTCTTTACAAAAAGAGTTTTCTATTCAGATAACCGAAACCTGTCCTACCAACAACGCTGTGAGCTTACAAGCCTTGACCCGCTATGGCTTTGTAGATTACAGAAGAGACTATTTTTACTGTTTAAACTACTAACCAGTCGTACATATAACCCACTTCCATCTCTGAGGCACCTCAACCACTCTCGGCGCACCAGTCATCGAGATGTATTTTTATTTCTTCCTTTGGCACGCACAGTTTGATACCGACAGTTTTTTCGGTAAACGCTATAGCAATCTGGAATAAGCTACCTAGAAGTATCAAAATTCAGCAAAGCTATCCCTTGTTTACGCGAACTGTCACTAGTTTTCTACATTCAGGACACCTTCCAAAAACTTTTTGGGTGCTGACTCTGTTGAAGCTCTCTTCGGTTCTGATGGCGTTCACGGACTCTGAATCCTGTGCCGGTCTTCATGCTGAGGGGAAAAATTACTGGCTCTGTAGACCTCAATCGGCTTATTTCTCAGTCGACAGCGAACAGCAGCTCGCCGACATACCTGCTGGTGCAGAATACCGGATCCGTAACACTGAATGGAGAGGTTCTTCACCGGGCACCTGTGTTAACGCGTCCCTGTCCAGAACTTTAATTACTCAATAAGCTGCAGTTTTTTCTCCTGAAAACACATGAAACAACGATCATGAGTTTTTTTTCACTGTCAGCTTGACCCTCTACTGTATATATATATATATATATATATATATATATATATATATATATATATATATATATATTTGACCTTGCCTGTAAAGTGGCAATAAATAAATAAAATAATAAAATAAGGACTGACATTTGGTCCTTATTTTTTACCCGGCTATTGATAAAATGAATTTAAATTTCGGGCTTATTTTTAGTTTGCTCGATAATTCTAGATTCAGCGTTCTTCCTTGCATGATGGATCATTTTTTGACAGCATTAATTTTTTGACGAATTTCCTCGAGATGTTCTGATGATTTTGTAGTCACATAATGCATTGCATTTTTATTTTTATTCTTTTACTGCCTGTTAAGTGCTCTTGTTAACCAGGCAGGGTGACTAGTCTTTTTTGTACCTTCACTGGATGATAGCACTCAAAAAGCTCGAGTGAAATCGTCTTATACTATCGCCAGTCATCCTCCGGACACCATTTGAGCAAACAATCACATTTCATGGACATCAGTTCTTTCTTCATCGCTTTAAAATCAGCCTACCATATATTTCGCTTGCCTTCCTTTCTCTTCTGGCGTCGAGAATAACGCGAGTAATCCCACAGCATCATAGTATTGTCACTTACTGAGAGGTGCAATAGAAGATACTTAACCAATGGAACTTGAAGCATGGAACGGACTCCCTGACGAGGTGGTCCTTTCAGAAACTGTTGACACGTTTAAATTCAAACTAGATACTCATTTTCTGAGAAACTATTGTCAATATAATGAAGATTGTGTAAACAGTGGCAGGTTGCGCCTGGCCCACACATATCGATGACCCTACATTTTCATTTGTCATATATATCACTTTAAAAGTTTGTACTATTGACATTTTTGCATGTGAATAGGGAGCTCAAGGGTGAAAGCCTACTTCCCTCAATAAAGTGACTTAAAGTGACTTGACTTAATGTCAGAGAGGTCATTCGTAAATACAAGGTCCAGGCAATTTGCTCCCTGATTCTCTCTTAGTCTCATTGGTAAGTTAACCTTCTCTGCCAGAGGTTTTCCGAGAGGAAGGAAGGAAGTTGCCACACAGTCAACTGCTAGATTAACCCAGTCTACTTCTGTTGAAGAAGAAGAAGGAGACGGTGGCAGTGTTAATAAGTGAAATCAACAAAGAAGTTAATAAAAATAAAGATAAAGCAGAATAACTTAGTCGTTTTTTGCGTCTGTTTTTACAGATGAAGTGGATTTTAACCAAAAGACTTTCATACAAGTAGTAACGATGCAGTCATTGAGGACCTCGAATTCACAGAAGAAGATGTGAAGAATGAAATTCTCGCACTTAACGACGCTAAGTCTCCGGCTCCTGATCAAATACTAGCAAAAGTACTGAAAGAGCTTGCAAGCGAACTCTCTTAACCACTCTCGTGTATTTTCAAGCCGTCCTTCGATCGAGGCATCCTCCCACATGATTGGAAATCAGCAAATATATACCCTGTTCACAAGGGTGGATCCTGAACCAGTGCTTAAAACTATCGACCGGTGAGCCTTACATACGTTTGTTGAAAATTTATGGAAAGGATCGTCAAAAATGTCAGCATAGTTTCTCGAGGAAAAAACTTCCTTGACCAACATGGATTTTGACGAAGCTACTCCTGTTTGACCAGTATTCTCTATTCAATGAACAGTGATTAAGGTCATTAGATAAGGCCACTAGCGTTGGTGTCTTCTACATCTACTTCAAAAAAGCCTTTGATAGTGTTCCTCACCGCAGGTTACCCTACAAAGTCCGAGAATCCAGAATAAAGGGGAATTTACACAATTAGCTAAAAAACTTCTTGAAAGGCCGATTACAGTCCATGTGCATTGGCAATGCGAAATCAACTTCCATGCCGGTCGTGATTGGTGTACCTCAGGGCTCCGTTCTTGGGCCATTAGTTTTCTTGATCGATGTCAATAATTTTATGAATGAATTGGACAGCATGGGAGTCATGTGTGCAGGCGATATCAAGATATGGCAGCCAATCCAATGCGGTACTAATAAACAGACTTTGAAAGAAGGACTCAACCGCCTATCTGAATGGTCCGATAAATGGCAGTTGAAGTTTTACTTTGAGAAATTTGTCAAACTGTGGCTCAAAACGAAGAATGCAAGTGCGATGGGTGACTCCCATCAATACTTCCTTGACGAAAGGTTCCTGTCAAGTGTATCCGAACAAAAGGACCTAGGAATCACCATTTTGTCTTCCCCATAAGTCCTGTGCTCAATGCTTCAGGGTGGCCAACAAGGCGTCCAATGTCCTGTTTGCCATTAAAAAAATTTGGAAAAATAGACGAGATTTGTTTTCATTAACAACTGGAATATTGAGTTCAGGCGTGGCAACCGTGGCTGAAAAATATTACGAACTGCTGAAAAAGGGTTCAAACTGGGGACAAAAAAGTCATTCAAGGTCTAAAGTCTTTATCATACAAACACATACTTGACGTTGTCAACCTTTTCTCGCATGAGTACAGACAGATTCGAGGCGATCTCATACAGACATACCGGCTCGTAAGGCATCAAAACTGTGCTTTAAACTTCAAAGAATTTTTTCATTGGCCACAACAACTAACCTACGTAAGGAATTCTCTCAATCGTCAAGGAATCTTATCCCACCTGGATGTTCGTCACCACTTGTTTTCGCAGCGAGTTGTTGGTGCATGGAATGGATTCCCGGAGGACGTCATACGGGCAGAAACAACAGACAGATGCAAACATAAGCTGGATTTGTATTTGCTTGAAAAATACCGTTTATTTATACAGGAAGGCATTGCTACATCGCATTAATGTCAAGGATGAAGTCTACCTCTCTTTATCATTCCGCCGTAGACTGCGTAGACTCTCCCGTCGTTTTCATCTACAAAACGACACCTCCGTCCTGCCCGTGATCCAGAAAATCTTTGAAGAGGCTAAGAGGCTGTCTGACGAAAAACGACAAGCCGATGAGGTTACCTTTGCCGAAATCCCTTCGTTAAATGTTGCAAAGCTTTTTTCGCGCACACTAAAAACGCAGAGAAAAACGCAGCACCCCGTACTTCGAGATGCTTTAGGAAACCCAATAGCTGACGCTAAGTTGACTGCTGATAGCTTCAATGCTTTCTTGTCTAGAACGTTTAGTGAACATACCGTCGCGCCCTTTCCTACCATCCGGGTTTGGACCGGTAACGTCCTCGAAACCATAACTTTTACCCTCTGAGACGTGACCGTAGCCATTCGGCGTTTTCGTCAATCTTACAGTCCAGGACCAGATGGCGTCCCAGTTAGCGTTCTAAAGGCGGATGCAAACGATATATTTCCGTCCCTTCTGTATAAGATATTTAATCTTGCTCTTGAAAGTGAAACCTTCACTACTTTATGGAAGGAATCGCACATACTGCCTATTCCGAAACACGGCCGACCTACGTATTTTGACGACTTTAGACCAATAAATACACTACCAGCAGTCTCGAAGATCTTCGAGTCCTTGAGCAAAGAAAAGATGATGTGTCACCTAAGAGAAAATTACCTACTTAATGCGGCTCAGCATGGTTTTCTCGAAAAAAAGGTCTTGTGACACTTGCCAGCTCTCTTTCTTCGATCATGTGCTACAATCTAGAGACAGCGGTTTTGCAATATACACCGTTTACTTCGATTTCACTAAGGCTTTTGATCGTGTTGACCATGATCTCCTTCTGCTAAAACTTGCCTCCTTCAGCATAGGTAACAAGCTTCTGAACTAAATATTTTCCTATTTGAATGCTCGCGCACAACGGGTTCAAATTTCTGATGTTATCTCCAACCCCACGCATGTGAGGAGCGGAGTTATTCAGAGCAGCGTGCTCGGCCCGCTTCTATTTTTGCCTCTTTGTCAACGATGTTCCTGATTGTTTTTCAGTATGGTAGGCCCTTTATGTACGCTGACGATTTAAAAGTTGCCTATCGATATAAACCGATTGATCGCATCATCGTGCTTGAGCTCTTAAAAACGGATCTTCAGGTCTTTGCTCAGTGGTGTCGCACATGGCGCCTCTCACTTTCTTGGCAAAAGTGCTCCGTTATGGTTATTGGCGACAACCATCAGCCCCACCTAAGCATAGATGGTCACGATATAAACGTGCCCGGAGTTCTAAAGGATCTGGGCATATCATACTCTAGTAGTCTTAATCTGTCAGAGCACTGCGCCCTGATTGTCTCGAAAGCACGCCAAACTACTAGGTTTTTTCTCAGAAATTTCAAAACCGTCAAAATTAGAATCAGCCTCTATATAATGTATGTCAGGCCTAGTCTGGAATACTGCTCGTTACTATCTAGTATTCTGCACGCTAGTGAGCGAAAGAAGATAGAATCAGTCCAGCACTTCTTTACAAAAAGAGTTTTCTATTCAGATCACCGAAACCTGTCCTATCACCAACGCTGTGAGCTTACAAGCCTTGACCCGCTGTGGCTTCGCAGATTACAGAAGGGACTATTTTTACTGTTTAAACTACTAAACAGTCGTACATTTAACCCCCTTACATCTCTGAGGCACCTCGACCACTCTCGGCGCACCAGTCATCGAGTTGTATTTTTATTTCTTCCTTTGGCACGCACAGTTAGATACCGACAGTTTTTTCGGTTAACGCTATAGCAATCTGGAATAAGTTACCTAGAAGTATCAAAATTCAGCAAAGCTATCCCTTGTTTACGCGAACTGTCACTAGTTTTCTACATTCAGGACACCTTCCAAAACTTTTGGGTGCTGACTCTGTTGAAGCTCTCTTCGGTTCTGATGGCGTTCATGGACTCTGAATCCTGTGCTGGTCTTCAGGCTGAGGGGAAAAATTACTGACGCTGCAGACCTCAATCGGCTTATTTCTCAGTCGACAGCGAACAACCGCTCGCCGAAATACCTGCTGGTACAGAATATCGGATCCGTAACACTGAATGGAGAGGTTCTTTACCGGGCACCTGTGTTTACGCGTCCCTGTCCAGAACTTTAATTACTCAATAAGCTGCAGTTTTTTCTCCTGAAAACACCTGAAACAACGATCAGGAGTTTTTTTCACTGTCAGCTTGAATCTCTACTGTATATTTTTTTTGACCTTGCCTGTAAACTGGCAATAAATAAATAAAATAAAATAAAATAAAATAAAAGCTTGCACATATATACAGATAACGGTGATATTTATTATTTTAAATAGGTAATAATCGGTCCTTCGGGATGACTGTGCCTACATTCCACTGTAACAAAACCCTTTTTTCTACGTGAATATTTTATTTACTACTTTTCTGTAACGTGTATGTTGACTACAATATTGTCTGTAAAGTTTTTATTTATTTTTTTTATTTAGAATTTATATTTGGTTAGCACTGGCAAGGCACTGTCTAAGCAAACATTAGTAACGAAATACAGTTTTGACAATATGTGCAGATAAAATGTACAAATACATTATTTCTCCTGCTATGTCAACAGTAAGCGATGTTTTAAAATTAATGGTGGACTAGAAAAAATAGGCAGTGAAAACGAATCCTTCCATAAAAATGGAGGCAGAGTTCAATAAGCCTTCATTTTCTAATAGAAGGTAGGAGAAAAAAACTGCTTAGGAAAAAATGGTCAGGTGGTAGAGTAGGATAATACGGTAGTAGCATTTCAGAATGAGATAATGAAACGTCGAGGTGATTCGTTCTTGATCACTTAGGCGTATGAAACACAATCTCACGAAAATGCGTCAATGAACTTAAGTCCTCAGTATCTTAGGATCCAGAATTGAATTCTGATGATGGTTAGTATCCAAAGAAACGGTAGCATTTTAGACTGTGGACCACCGAATGTGTACGTCCGAATGACGTCATTGTTTGGATGACTGGTGATATAAGGAGACATCATAGTTCATGGGCAACCCGAGGTAGCGAAAATATAGTTTCAAGAGGGTCATTTAAATTCCTGATGGTCCGTTCTCCGAGTCATGGGGAAAGCTACTGGGAAAAGATGAGGAAAATAAAAAGTTTAATAGAATCAGTGTTAAGATAAATGTGCAGTCTTCGCTTGAATGCAGATAGACTAGTTAACGACATAATTTCAATTGGCAAGTTATTCTAAAGAAAACTATACCTAGAAGCAAAGAAGAGAGAGCGTTTACGCGTTGAGGATGCAGGGGGGAGGTATAATAAGTGCAGAATTTCTTAGGTTATAAGGAAGACTAACGGGGCTAAAGACAGAAAGCTTGGGGAGAGTTGAACTACTATTAAGTCGGAAAAGGAGACAAAAACCTGCTTCAAGTCTCCTGACCCAAAGAAATGTTAGCTTCATTAGCTGACAATTTGTTGAGTAGGAAGTAGTTGAACGGGTCGGAAATAGGAGTTTTTTTGTGAAATGTCTTTGGACATTTTCAATTTTTGAACGGCTAGATTCGTTCATTTAACCGAAGAAAAGACAAAAGAATTCAAGAATGGGAAGTTCAAACATACGATAAAGTCTTCATTGAATTTCAGGAAGGTAGAAATTATAAGAAATAAAGCCGCAAATCTGAGCAGCTTTGGCCGTAATTCTATCATCATGAGGCGAAAGATCTAATTTATTGGTGTAGCTTAAGCCCAAGTCTTTGATAAAGGAAGATTCAATCATAGGGCAACCTTCAAAAATAAGAGGTTGCGGCAGCCTTACAGGCCCAAAACTGATGTATCGACACTTAGTAGGTGAGAATTCCATTAGCCATGTGGAGCTCCAGGCTGAAAGAGCGCCTAAGTCTGAGTGAATTTGTTCTTGGCACCGTTCGGTCGTAGAGTTAGAGAAGGAATACACGCATTTGAGGTCATCAGCATAAATAATAGATTGAGAATGTTTAACTATCCATGAAATATCATTTATATACAGTAAGAACAACAAAGGACCTAATATGGTATCTTGAAGGGCACCACTAACAATCGGGGTAGCACTTGAGTATGAGGATCCTACTAAATCTTTTTGCTTTCGATCATTTAGGTATGATCTAATAAAGTCAGTAAGGGGACTACGAAATCCTATAGCTTCTTGTTTAGCTAGAAGTCGTTTATGAGGCACTTTATCGAATGCCCTAATAAGATCAAAATAGATAACTACCACAGAGGGATGATCATTACGAAGAGAGGTTAGTAGATTTAGAAAAGACATGTAGCAGGTTTCACAAGAGCGGTCCGGTAAGAGACCGTGTTGGGTAAAGTTGATAATTTGATTGCTTTTGCAAAAATCCGTGATTTGTTTTGCAATTAGTTTTTCGAAGAGTTTAGCAAGAGAGGGCGTTTTATGAACACCGTGATAGTTATGAATGTCCGAGCGGGAACCAGATTTAAAAACTGGTATTATAATAGAAGTTTTCCAGTAACCTGGGAAGAAACCATTTTCGAGAAATTCTGAGAATAACTTGCTTAGTAAAGGTGGAAAATCCCTTAACCGTTTAATAAGTGAGTTTGGAATGTTATCAGTTCCAACCGAATGTGAATTTTTCAAGCGAGCTATTTCCTTTTGAATACATGAAGGCGAGAAATTAATGGTTGTTAGAAGCGAATTTGAAAGCAGAGGAATTGTGGGAGTCGGGCTAGTTTCAGTGGTAAAGTGGTTGGCAAAAAAACGAATGAAGCAATTCTGCTTTGCCCAAATCGTCTGTAACAAATTTGTTGTTACAGTCGAGTAAGGGCGGAGTTACATTCAGACGCTTAGCCGATGACTGAAGATGGAAGATAAGAGCAACAGATTTGGATGAATTGCCATCACTTAGTGCCCGAGACTCCCTACGCTTATCTCTCACGAGCCTAATTTTCGATGCTCATTCAAATATTTGTGCAATCCTTAAATGAACTGACAAAGAGCTTTTAGATGAATCTTTAAGTTGTTTTCATAATGTTTTAAGTCTGTTCTGGAGAAAATGCGGAACAGTATAAGAAGCTGTAGTTGAATTAAAAATCTTAAACGGGATTAAAGACTGGATTTGTTCTGAGGCTCTGCAATAGCTCACGGAAAAAGTTTCGATCGTTGATTAAGAATATGCTATGCCAATCTAGAGTGCTTACGAAATTATTTATCATTTCATGGTTTGTGTTAGCAAAGTCGAGGTTATTGCATTTAAACTCGGGCTTCGTAAGAAGGAGGACTGGAAAACAACAGTGAATTATTGCGTGATCGCTTGTGAAAAGATCATGATGAAAATTCATAAGAGAGGGTGGACATCATTTGTAAAAATTAAATCTTAAATGTTGTCATTTCTAGTAACTGATCAGACCAGTTGGGACATGTTTGAAAAGTTAATAGTATCGACCAATTTCTGATGTTTAGGCGGAGAGGAATTGGCCTGCCAGTCAATGTTCAGTTCAGTTCAGTTCAGTGTATTTGAGAAAAATAGGCTTACGCCTTTGAAATCCCTATTTGATACAGAAAGTCGGAAGAATAATAAGCAATGTAAAAAAAGTTACAGTGAAGTGAATGCAGGCAGATTTACGTGGTACACGGATATTGTTAAGGTAAAGTAGTCACATAATCTTCCTGGTGCAGCAACATATGTATGTCAAGCCGATGTTTAAATATATCCACAGACTGGGACATTACAATCGCCTCAGGTAGGTTATTCCACGGTTTCAAGACACGGTTGGTGAAAAAATACTTCCTCACATCCAATCTTACTTGGGGCACACTCAGTTTGAATGGATGACCTCGGAGATTATTTGTAGTAGCAAGTTGGAAAAAGTCATCACATAGGAGGGCGCAATCCATGCCACGCACGATACGGAAGGTTTGTATCAAGTCTCCGCGCAACTGCCTATAACTCAGAGGATAGAGCTTAAGGTTATTTAGACGAATCTCATATGGCAGTTCACCTTGACCTCTTACTAATTTTATGGCTCGTCGCTGTACCCTTTCGAGCATTTTGTAGTCCTGTTGGGTCCACGGTCGCCAGGCTTGGATCGCATATTCAAGATGGGGCCTAACAAACGTACCAAAGACTTTAGAAAAGCAGTCTTCATCGAAAACTTTAAATGCCCGCTTGATAGAGTACAGCATTGAATTGGCGGATTTAGCCGCCTTGCAGCATTGCGTAGAAGGCTCCAGGTTGTATCTCATCCAAACTGCTTCTCGGGTGAAAACTGTCTGAAAGAACTGTGAAAGTGTTCAGCTTTGTTTTGAATTTCTGTAATCTCGAAACCATCATCGTTTCTCATTACAGGAATTGGGTTCATGTTTCGTGTGCTTTTTCTTACATAGCTGTAGAGCAATTTGGGATTGTGAACTGCTCGCTGGAGCAAATCCCTCTCGTAATCCCGTCGGCTGTTGATGATTAAGCTTTTAACCTTGTTTCTTTGCGTTTTGTATGTTTGCAAGGCAAAATTTTCATTGGATCGGCAAAATTTCTTCCAAAGCCTTCCTTTCCTGTTAATCTCTCGTTTCAGTTCCCTTGTTAGCCACTGTGGTCTGTTAGATATCCTTAGTTTTGATGGCGGACAGTGGCATTTTATTAGGTTCAACAACCACTCCTTAAATAAATTCCATTCCTCAGAGACATTCCCGGAGAAGAAAAGATCCCAGTCCATTCGTGATGCCTCAGCTTTCATCTTGCAAGGTCTCCCCACCATAGATTGGGCCTGGTTTCATTCATTGCAGGTGGCACCGAATATAAACCATACTCCCATGAAAGTACTGCATGATCACTTCGACCAAGTGGAGGTAGGTTGTGAACCTCGTTTATACTGTCAGGATCTTTAGTGAAGACGAGATCTAAAAAACTAGCCTGTTGTCCTCCACGCGCTCTTGTTGGAAAAAAATACATGTTGTGTGAGAAGAGCTTCAAGTGTTGACTGAAGCAGACGGTGATCGAAGAACAACTTTGAGCACTGTGCCAGTAGATCGTTCCATCGAATGCTGGGTGCATTAAAGTCCTCCATTAGAACAACATCAGGTCGACTACCAATCTCCTTTATGTTCTCCAACAAACAAGTATCAGCGTCAGTGTCTGTCCCCGGTGATCTGTATAGAGTCATGACTTCAAGGGACTGCGATCCCCGCGTCTTTATTTTCAGCCAAATAGCCTCAATACCATTGTTAATCTTCTCTGTCATTTCACACACTGTGAAATTGCTTTTAACATACATCACACCTCCTCCACCCTGGCGGTGAGTGCGGTCTCTCCTGAACAACTGGTACCCGGATAAGGCTACTTCGCAATCGCTGATGTTCTGTGAGAGCCATGTTTCTGTGATTGCTATAATATCGGGAGACAGAATGCCTACCTGAATTCTCAGTTCGTCGAGCTTCGAAAGCAGACTTTGGGCGTTGGTATACAGAAATTTAAGTTGGCGGCACTCGGCCCTGCCAAATTCCATTTGTCTCGAGTGTGCCAATACTACTGTGTCACTGCCATCATTAGTTTTGGCTGGTTCCAGAGTAATGCTGCGTTTCTCTGTATCACACGTCCCTTGTAAATAATCAAACTGTTCTCTCCAGCTGCAAGTCTCCTCTTCATTTCTATCACTAATTCGCGGCGTTTCAGGCGTTCTGCAGGAGAGTATTCCGGCTGAAAAAAAACCTGTTTATGAGAGTTTCGAAGTTTGGTTTTTCTCGAGAGAAGTAGCTTAGCCTCTTCCTGGTTTTCCAAGAAGATTTTGATAGGCCGTGGTCTCACAGTTTCTGATTGTTCAATATCTTTTTTGCCTATCCTGAAGGCTGCTATAACGGTTATCTTATCTCCCGAATGAAGTATATCGTTCAGCAGGTGCTGAAACAAAGCAATATCAGCGGATATCCTTTACTTTGAGGTTTAAGCATTTGATTCAGGAAGGCCCTGGATAACAACACAGTTCTCTCGGTCCAGGGCGTCTTTCAAGACACTGCTGACCATATTTTCCTCTGAGTGACCAGATGGATTTATTGTTATCTTTTTAAACTTTATAGCCGTGTTATGTTTTTTCCCAATTTTATCTTGCCACTCATTGATTTTTTCGCTCTCAGCTAAGGATTCTTTAGAACTGCTGGGATAGCCAGCAGAAGTCGAGACTGAAGTCGGAACGTTATCCAGTTTGGTGGTGTTTTGGTGTTTCCCCATTGCAGATTGCCGTGGGTTTGTTCCTTGGGATGCCACTACGGGCTTGTTAGAGCACCAAAGATGGGAGGATGTGATTTGTGATTCGTTTTGGTCGTCGCCCTTAGGATTCAGGGATTGTATTCCTGTAATCCGGTCGTCATTGGTATTCACGTCCAAACTTCGTGAGTTGTTACAAGTTGTTGTTTTTGGTTCTGTAGGTGCTTTGGTCACTGACTTTTTAACTGTAATATTTTTTACCGTATTTCGTCGAGTATTGTTATCTTGCAAAAGCTTCCTTAAGTCTGCAAGCTCATCTTCCAGTTTTTGAACTCTTAGTAGAATATAAGAACATCCCACACAGGATTCGTCCTCAAAGCCGACGGATTTGGCTGCCATTACGCTTTTTGCGCGCTTTGCTGGTCCTTGGTTGTAAGTGTAAACTGATCGAGGGCCAGTCATGGATGTCAAAGCCAGCTCAACAGGCTTTCCTTAAAAGGAAGTGTTATTACTGGTTTTGCTGCAAGCAAACAATTTCTTTGAGTCCATGAGTATAAAAAACACTGTGTATGCGTATGTTCTCTTTTTGGGCGTATAACGAAATATTCCAACTGAGTTTGGAATATGGCGAGTATTTGCAGCAATATGAGTAAAAAAAGCGCCTTGTCGTTCAAAAACGCTTTAAAAAACTGTAAATTGTATAAAAAATATGCAGGAACGACTCAGCCGTTTGGAGATGTCGAAGGTCCTGGATAACGTCAGATCTTCTCGAGGCTGTACAAGTTTGGTTTCCTAAGTTGTTGTCAGTTTGTATTAGTGCAGAGGCTGCGTAGTCAACTTGAATAAGATGATAAACAAATTCCGATTTGATAGCGTTTTATGAGGAAGTTGGGCACGAGAAAAATTCCAGATGAGCAGGAAGCAAGTACGTACGTGCAGTTGAAACAGTATTGTCCGGAACAGTCCTAGTGAAGTGCTAACGGAGTTCAAATTGTCCAAGTTGGAGAACAAAAAATTGGTGGTCATTTGCACACGACCTTGAAGGTACGTAAATACTCGTATTTCCAGCGAGTTGTCAGTGCATGGAACAGACTTTTGAAAAGTTTTCTTTCATTGACTTTAGGCTCTCTGTCTATTCGCATCTTGCTAAGAAGGTTACTACTTCTGCGGTACGCCAACTAGCAGGCGGCTCCAACTGTCAACCCGTGCAGCCTTGCTTTTTGCGGCACAAAAATTCCATAAAAATAACTGGAGAACAAAACGTTCGGCTGTATTTATATCAACTACTCGCGTCCTGGTTTACTTTTAATCCTCGGGCTGCAGTTTTTTCCTCCTTAATAGTCCCATTACCATAAGCCAACTAACGCCGTAGACTGACGTTCATCACTTCTATTTTTATCACATCTCCCGTAAATACTCAAATATTAGACAAGAAGTTCTTTCTTCACAGTTGCTATTGCAGTGAAAACCGCAAAATACTCTCCATGGGTGGAATTAAACTGACCTTAATTTAATCAAGAGGTTACACCCATAAGTGACAAAATTATAAGATCAATGCACTTACCAGCAATTCCTATCTTTCCATTGGCATAGAAAAATGGGAGTGTTAACTGTAAGCGCTCTCCATTTTAGAAACACTGAGCCGTCAGGGCGCATCTTCACGGACACCTCTATCATAAATACAACATGTGGACTGTGAACGTCTACAGGAAGAGGGCTCGGAAAATTCATAGCCTACGTCTAATGAAGGCATGGTCAGGCAGCCGAAGGTCACCAAAGAGGTCGGTGAAATAGTTAAGGTAGCTACTAACATCAACCACGTTTGACCAAAGGATGCACTACATTTTATACCAAATGTATGATGCTTTATCTAGATCGACGCTTATCTCCATGAAACTGCAGTTCACAAGTAGATCGTAGTCGTATATTTTTTTGTTGAAATACTGCCCCTGTGCATTTCTTAGATCAAACTGGCAGTGCACATGCCGTCAATGACATAGATGGAATGATATCAGCCGTTATGATTTAATTTTTCATTGATAAGTTCTACATAAGCAGTGACAGTCAAACTACCGCTGCCCACGAGGACCACTTATAGGGTGTCCAAGGCAACTTTCACAATTCGCTCAACCGCATATTTCCTTCAGACGCTTACCATGCGGTGGAATGCTAGAAGAGATTGGAAAACGCTCACTTTCCTTGATGTAGGTCTAACAACCTTTAGAATGGTCATATCTATCGTGGCGTATCATGGAAAACAAATGAGATGTGTTTTAATATGCCGAGAAAATTGCATTAATAAAGATATGTTGAACAATCTGTTCTTACACTGGACAAAAGGTCTGTGTACAAATAACATGGTCAACGTGGCTTACATAAAGGCCTGGGATTGTTCCATATGATTGAAGGAATAAGGTTCTTCAATTAAGTTCAATTTATTGGGGGAAACTGGCAAGAGGCTTGGAGTACCCTATATTTAACGGTAACTTATGTGCCGGGCAATGGGTTTCAATAGTGCAAATTTGATCATAAAAAATATGACGATTTGGGCATAAGTCTCAAGGGTGCAGCCAAATCTCGCATCAGTTAGGCTCATTATTGAACAAAAATAGGTTGAGGTTCCATTTAATGTTTTCCAGCGATGGTGACATCACAACATCTACAGTGAAGGTATTCGATGTTTTGACTACTCTGACAGAGAAGAAGATTTTGTGTGCATCCAGCCGGCCTGCTGTTTGTGCAGTTTTAATGAGTTGCGCTGGAGAAAATTCAAAGAAACCCTCAAATGCCTGGATCAAATTCAATCCCTTCGCAATTAGAAACGTCTGTAGGAGGGAAAGATTTAGATTTGTTAGGCGGGTTGCGTATGGCAATGAACTTTGTTCCTTAATCATTTTCGTGACTTTCATCTTTTCTCTTTAGAGACAGTTCTGATCTTGAACCGTCCAGGGTCTCTAGATGTGTATAGCCTATTCCAAATGCGGCTTGAGACAGGTTCCGAAAATCTTGTCAAAGATACCTTCATCAAAATCTGAAAAGGCTCTCCTAATGTTGTTTAATATGGACATTGTTCTGTTGGTCACTATCGATTAGTGAAAGATGGTTTTTAATGGTGCTCATCAACACACCAAGGTCCTTTTGGGCTTCCATGTCTTATAAGGTTTCATCGTTGGGAATGTAGTTTCTACTGTCGGTTGATATGGATGAGTTGCCTAAGCGAAGGTTTGTACACTTAGCGACGTTGAACCGCAAAAGCTGATGACTCGACCACTCCGCCAACCGGTTTGGGTTGGTCTGCAGTCCATCTTCGTCGGTAGAGCTCCTAATTACACTCCAGATTTTAATGTCGTCGGCAAAAATTGCATCTTCACACTCTGGATCTCTTACACAATCGTCTATATACATTAGGAACAGAATTGGCCTAAGTACTGAACCCTGTGGATACTCACTCTTGACCACAGCAGAAATTGGCCCCTCTTTGCCGATGTAAACAACCTGGCGTCGACCCACGAGGAAGTTTTAAATCAATCATAGGAGGCTTCCCCTGATTCCTATTCTTTCTAGCTTGTACAACAGTTTTTGCTGTGGCACTGTGTCAAATTCCTTTTACAAGTCAATGAAAGCGACATGAACCGCGTGCCTACATTAAAGAGCTCGGGTCCCACTCTGCATAGCTTGCCGAAAATTAGTCGTGCAGGACCTTCCTTCTCGGAAGCCGTGTTGACAGTTTGCTAACAAATTATGAGTCTCTAGGAATTGCACAAATTCACACTTGATGATCCTTTCCATAACCTTGCTAAGGATGCCTGTCAAACTCATGGGCCTGTCGTTTGTCACCGACAGTTGACTATCGCCCTTGTATAGGGGAGTTATATGTGCCCACTTCTAATCGATAGGAAAAGTTTCAGAGTCAAATGAACCTTGTATGAGCACTGACAGAGGCTAAGAAAATTCACTGTCGTATTCCTCGGGAAGCTTGAGTTAAAGCTCATCCGGTCCGGGAGATTTTGACAACTTTAGCTTCTTTCATTCACGTCGGATCAAAACTTCTGAAAACAGAATTTGGCTAATGCTTGAAGTTGGCAGGCCCTCTGCAGAGGGACGAAGGACGACTGCGTCATTGTTTTAGACGGAGTGGAAGAACTATGGAAAGAACTCGGCTTTGCCCCTGTTTTCAGGCATTTTGATGCCCGTGGTAGTCTTTATTAGCGGAATTTGATGCCTAATCCTCGCAGATATATGGAGATAGCTGTAGAATAACTGTTAATTCTTCGTTGTCTTTTGCTGCAATGTCTTCTCGAAATCCCGGTGCGTTTTAAGGATTAGACTTCTTAGTTTGTTTCTCTGTATTTTGTACATGTTAAAATGTGCGACATATTAAGACTCGCAGTATTTTATCCACAATGTATTCTTCCTGTTTATTTCCCTTTGCAGATTGCCATCTTGTCATCCAGGACGCTTGTTCGGGTGGACACTCATCAGTGGGCAGTGGTTGTCGATGAGCTGTAGAAGAACAATCCCGATCAACACCCAATCTTCATTTACAGTGCCTTAAAACATTGAGGTCTAGTCGAGGTAGGTAACGTCTGCTCTGTTTTGCTCACTAGCATAATAATAGGTTCTTTGATAAAGTACCTCTTGGGCTCTGTTAATGTTCTTAATAAACAGGAAAAAAACTTACGACAAAATCATTATTTCTATAATTAATAAGTTGTATATTTAAGGCCCAGTGTGTCATAGCATTACAAACTTAGTACCACGGTATGAATAAATACAAATTGGATTATTGCTGCCATGTGTGAACAACCATCTGAATAGCATAGACGTGTAATATGGTAGGCATATCCGATTCACAACTGCTCGTCGTTTCAAAACTATCTTTGGAATATATGGTGAACTAGGAAAAATCATTTAAAATATCCTACGGTTAAAACCAGGCCGAGTTCCGGGAGCGCCCAATTTTTTAAAAACTACAGGAGAAAAAACTGCTTCCCTTAAGAATTAATGTTTAGAGTTTATAGGATTGGTACGATGCAATAAATGGGGCAGCTAACGTAGCCATACAGGTGTACAGACGCCTGCCTGAGTTTCCAATATGCCCAATGCTGTTGGACGACGATAAGGATGTACCACGGTCTTTGAAAATACCCCGCACCCCCTGCCATCTTCCACAATGGTAACGGTCTGTCAACTGAAGCGCCCAATAACGTGGTACTAATCGGTGACCTACCGTGCGTACTGACATCTGTGTCGGCTACTGGCATAGAGCACCGTCCTTTTGTTGACTGCCAGGATTTTTTTATGACATCCATTTCTTCTTCCAGCCTTTTTATGTTTAAAGTCTCAGATTTGGCAAGAAGTCTTTCGAGTGCAAACCTTTCTGATATAATCTGTAAATATGTCCCTTTTAACCTTGGCTGCAATTTTATTCGCATTCCCCGGTGGCATATGTTCCATAAGCAGTGATGTTTTTTTCAAAGTTATTTGTTCACATACTTTTTGAACGTTTTCCATACACACGTTTTTGATATATTTAATCCATTTTCACATTTTTATATTTGGAGTTATAGGACGACCTAGTTCTTGGAGGGTTAAATATATTGTCTTTAAATTGAGATGATAGCAGATTTTTATTTGGAAAATGCTATTTATGTGGAGAGGCTTGGAATATTTCACAGGGAGGCATGTCGAACTGAGTTTAAGTGAGGAAGCTGTCATTCTTAGTGCTTTAAATGGGGTTGCGGACATTTAAGGTGGGCTAAAAGCACCGGAAATTGAATTAATCGACCGTGGGGGAAACTAAGTAGAAGGTGGAGTGGAGGGGCTCTCAGAACTCGACATCTGAGGAGATGAATTAACCGATGCATTAAGCTTACTGGACATACGAATAGACTTGTGAATAGCAGACTGAGACGTTGATGATATATTTCACGAAAAAGAACGATTTCTTCGCTCCATTGGTGTAAGATCTCGACAAAGGAAACATTTTGTCATTTCCAAATAGCGAGAAGTGCGACCTCGTTGAGCAAAGATTGAGTCCACCTAAATTGTTGAAAACAATTTAACTAAGATAGGAGGATTCATGCAACGCGAAGAGGGGCGTTTTTTTCCACTATTTTGTAGTTGAAACCAATCGAGTACAAAAAGTTTATAGCAACGTCAACTGAATGGCTGTGTGTGGGATCATTTTTAAGGAGAAAATTATGAAAACGTTTTTGTCTGTCAAAAGCCTTGCTGGTGCCCAAGTGAACAAGCGAGTCGAGACGTCAGCAATACAGAGAGGGAACATCATATATGTTACCATGGAACAGGTTACAGAGTATAGCTAAAATATTTTCAAGCTTCATCATGAAGTCGTTGCAGTTCTGAAAAGTTGAAAGATCTAGCTGTTAAGCTTTAACTATGGGTTGCATATTTGAGTCAATGTTGAGACTACTAGGTGTAAGCAAGCAACCCTTGGGCCTCGAGTCAAGTAGCTTACGACGAGTTGAGCTTGTTTGTTTCATTTTTCGTCGAAAATATGAGTGGGATACGCAGGGTAAAAAATGCTGATATAGATGTCCAACTGGTCGATATGTAAACCATAAAAAGGTTACTGCAAAAATCTTATTTTTGAAAATTGATTGTTTTTTTTAAAATTTCAACTTAAATTTTGTGTTCACGTTTTATAATTTTAATTTTGTACGTGGATTTACAAGGATGGCAAGTGAGGCTACGTCGAGTGAAGCAGTGTGAGACTGAATATTTCCAGCTTTTGTAAAATGCAACAAACACAGGTATATGTAATTGTTTAAAGGTTAGAAATCCAAAATCTATAAATAATTTAGCCAACAAATACAGCAGGAAACGAAGGCATTCGTTCAAAGTGGCGAACGAGAAATGAGAATATGTCAGGTTATCAGTATGAGACTATATAGTTTCACCTTTTGTTTAAGAAAATCACGGCGTGTATGAGCAGTTGACTGAGGGTTAGAAATACAAAAAATATCAAATATTAAGCCGATAACGTCAGCAAGAAACGAAGAGATACGTTCAAGATTTGAGATTTCACGTAGCTTTGGAAAATCGACCTACGTGTGAGAACTGTGTGATATAGCCAAAAAATGCAAAGCAGCGTGATTTCCTGCTGCAGAATAACCTTCAGCCACCTGTTTACACCAAAGTGTACCCAGTCAGAGTTTTGAAGGACAATCTGTATTCTTATTTCTTCCTTTGGCACGCACCGTTAAATACCGTCAGTTTTTTTCGGTAAATGCGTTAGCAATCTGGAATAAACTACCCAGAAGTATTAAAATTCAGCAAAAATATCCTTTGTTTACGAGAGCTGTCATTAGTTTTCTACATTCAGGACACCTTCCGCGAATTTTGGGTGCTGATTCTCTGGAAGCTCTTTTCCGTTCTGATGGCGTCCACGGACTCTGAATCCTTTGCCGGACTTCATGCTGAAGGCAATATTGCTGGCTCTGCAGTCCGTAATCGGGTTATTCCTCAGTCTACAGCTAGCAGCCGCTCGCCGGCATACTTGCTGCTAGTACAGAAGACCAGATCCACAACACCGAAAGAAGAAGTACTACACTGTGCACCTGTGTCAATACTTCCCTGTCCTAAACTTTAATCTGTTCAACAAGCTGCAGTTTTTTCTCCTGAAAATACCTTAAAGAACGATCAGGAGTTTTTTTCACTGTCAGCTGGACCCCTTACTGTATATATCCCTTTTGACCTTGCCTGTAAACTGGCAATAAATAAAATAATAATAATAGTTGGCGAAATGACTGAAGAGACAGACAACCTCTCCAGCTCCGAGCAAACTAAAATATACAGGGGCTTCAAAAGGAAGTAATTTTCCTAAGCTGTTTATATCCCCATCTAGATTCATCAGCCAGCTCAGTTCGGAATCAAAAGATGAAAAAGATTTCGTTGCCGGCCAAAAGAACCGGAATGAAGACTGGCTGACTGGCCGACGCCACCAGCGATACTTTAGTAGTACTGTAGTACTGGCAATATTATTTTTAGGCCTAGGAATGACGAGAATATGCCGGGTCCATCATTGTCAAGGTAAACACCGACCCGACCTTGCCCTCTGCCCAGGTATCAGTTAGCATTTTTTACTTTTGTGTACCTCAGACTCCTACATTTTTAGCCGATGTTAAAGGCTAACACATACCGTCCAAGCTCCCTTCGGGCGTCCGGATGGTGGAAGAAGCATTTGTACATCCGAGGACGATATATTGATTCTCCCACGATGGAAAAATATAAAAATGACGAGATTTTGTTTTTCACAGGTAACATTGCCAACGTATTGTCTCAAGGACACTGGAGGTCAAAGCATCACTCAGTTCTTACCATCAGCGTTTACGGTGAAATCCAGAAAATATTTCAGGGTACAATAGGACAGGACATGGTCTCCCTAGAAACTCTTCTAGTTTCTGCTAAGAATCTTGAAAAATGCAGCATCAAGCGACACATGTAGTGACATTTACAAAACGTTAGTTTTACCCAAAAGCTTTAATTACCTCCATCTTCAGCAACTATATAACTGCCTATTAGCTAACAAATAACCTAGGACAGGAAACAACCTTTGATTACCTGTTTGATGGTGACTTTCGCATCAATTACACTGACACTTAACGAAACTGCAAATAGAAGTGTCCAGCTAAACACTGCTCTGGCTTATTAGTGGAATGTTTAATTTAACCATAGAATGGTCTTCCATGACAGTGCTATAGACGATATCACTACTAAGTAAACATGTCTACCTAAAGATAATGTGTTTACCCATCTTTCCTACATTGCCCACACAGAACCAGGATCACTTACTGTTAATTGTCTTTTGGCATTTGTTACCTTTCATCGTCTGAGCAAGTCTACCTTAAAACTCCATGGCCGCATTACATACAAATTTCAGAAGCGTTCCGATTAACCTTGGAAATATGCCCAAACATTAGGGTCACCAACTAACGCCCCAATTATCATCTGCAACGGAGAATCCGACTCTTTTGTCTTAACGAATAAAAGTAGGATTGCTGAGACTAAATTTTGTCTAACTGACCATTGTCGATAAATTAACTACCTTTATGCCTTGAACGTTTGATAGCAAGATGTAAGAGACAGCATTAGTTTAGTTGCTTGTTTCCCAAATAATAACTTAATTTTGAGTGGAGTAAAACGTTTCATTCGTAATGTACTAAGGAAGACGTTAACCCAATCTTGGGATCATTGCTCTGTTCTTCTTTGGAGAAGCAGTGTTGTCCGGATCTTCCATAATTTTACAGGCCCAGAGATTGCAAGCGCTAATTCTAATGCCAATTTAACATTATTTTCTTTTGAAAGGGGTTGTACAGCTGACTCATATTCCGAGAAAAGGAAGGAGGAAATATGTACAATAGGGCACTCAATTCTCCCATTATACTAGAATAATTGGCAGCTATTCTTAATTTTCAACGGGAAAAACAACTGGGATCATGGGAAAAATAATTTACAGTTTATAAGGGAAAGTGGAAGAGTGGCTGGCAGCGATATCTTGGTGAATGTGCACAGACTTGCCGTTATTCAGATGCACTGCATAAGGAATAATATGAATTGATTAACGACCATTGTGGTTTAATTGAAATAATCTAGAACCTACAATTAACTCCCCTGCACGATAATTTATGGTACCCATCACGAAATGACGTTAGAACATATTCTTTATGAAAAAGGATTCATCCGTATCTTTCGATAAAGCACGCTTGTTCTACGTCTCCACTAAACTCACTACAGGTTGGCCTTAGCATCTGCTGCGGTTTGTAGGCCTGCGTTATGAAACTCTCCTTCGGAGCTCGCCATAATGTGGTTTCCAACACCAAGGTGGAACAGTATGCAAGCGATGGTGTCAGGTAAGTGAAAAGTGATTCAGAATAATTACTATGGATATCTGTAATCGAGTCAAGATTTTGAAGGAAACGCACGGTGTAGAGTGCTTTCAAGGGCCTTGTTCCGGACCAGTTGTTTTATAAGCGGTCGATTGTGTTAGAATACCTCGCTGGTTCAAGAGATTTCCTGGCTGGCACAGACTTCGTGGTGCTGATTCTCATCGTGGCTTCTCGAGACCCCTCATAAAGCATCGCTAACTGTTGACGTAGCAGGACAAGTTATGTCTACATTATTAAGTTTTTTGTACATTTTATCTGCACACATTTTCATAACTTTATTTCGTTACTAATGTTTGCTTAGACAGTGCCTTGCCGGTGATTACCAAATATAAATTCAAAAAAAATAAATTCTAAAGGTCTGGTAGAGAGTTGAACATGACAAGACAACAAGGCCTTTATGTGATCAATAATGGAAGTAGAGGTGTATAAACAGCGCTTTTGAAGTTTCTTCGTAATTTCGTCTGTACTAGTGATGGAAATGGTGTCACGCATTAAAGAAACTTCAAATATTTAGGAACCTTTCGAAGTGAATGGTTAGGAACAATGTTGCACAGCGTCAAATCAAAGGAGACGCAGACCGCGAAACTATCTTTTGTTGAGTACTTGCCTTTCTGAGTCAAAGAGGCTATCATTTATAAGCTAATTGTTTGGAATGTTAATCAAATGCAGCAATATACTTTCAATGGAGTTTGTGGATGGTGGATCCCAGGTACTTGAGCTATAGATTCTCAGAGAGTCTCAGGTACGAGAAAATAAAACCAGGCGGTACGGGCACCGATACGAGCTTTCTGGTTCCTTTGTCAATATGACCAGTAATTTGACCATTTTGAAGCGTAACAGAACGATTTCCTTGATTGATCTGTTACTCCTAGCATGAGATAAGCATAATTTCAAAAATTCTGTCTTGGTAAGTAATTTTTCATCGAAAAAGCATGATGTGTGCCTGATTCAAGAGTTGGGATGGGCTGAGTGTATAACCCAATATAAGAGTAAAAAGTATTAACGTGAATTATCTAAATCATTTCTATAACTAAATATCTATGGCGTCATATAGACCCGCATACTTATTTGGGTTTTGAAGTAGTAAACATGACAAGGAAAGTAATTTTTCTTTTGTAGTAGGGTTTATCGAGCTGGCTTGATTGCGCTCAGCCAGTGCTGGTATGCAGCCCTAGCAACTATATGCGTTTTTACCGCACCGTAGGCCTACACTCTGCTGCGAAACAACATATCTAGCGTCACGCAGTAAGAACCCTAGCCGTTTTGTTTTTTTGAAACTGAGCTTATTTAGTAAATGTTATTTTACTTCATCATGGCTGCTTATGCCCCGTCCATCATTGACGACAGCGTCAGCCATGGACCCGAAAGCTCTTTAGTCATGATTATTAAAAATATGGAGGCATCAGAATAAGTTCTAATGAGTCACTAGAAGTAGAAGCCAAACAACACCAGAAAAATGGATAGTTGTCAATTTGCCACTTCGAAAATATACTACTTATATATTATTAGGCATGGACTCCATCGACCACGCTTGACCAATATAGAGCTGATAGAGTGGGAAAGTATGAGTGTTAATAGTCTATTAAGGGATTACGGTTGGGACCCTATTCACAGCACAGGTACTAGCTAAAAGCCCAGACAAGTGCTTCGCGGTTATTCTGCAGCTGTTTAACACAATTGTGAGGTGTCCGGCTCAGCAGTCAATCCTCCAGCATTTCCGTGTGTGCTTTCTGGTAGATAGTCCAGCTTACAAATTGCTGATTTTAAATTTCCTTCGAAAGTAATTGCTAAATTGAAGTAAGTCAGTCTATTTGAATGTTTATAGGGGTAGACTGGAGGTTGGTATGGATATTTGGGCCAACTTCTCTCAGCCACAGCGAGATAACCGCGTAATATTGATTAAACTTCCAACGTAAACAGAAGAATGATTTATTCTAAGTAAGCGATTAATATCTAAGGAAATTAAAGAGCAGTAATAGTATTATTTTAACTGGTATAATAATTGCATGGGAATAACTGCTTCTCAGACAGAGTCAGTTAGTTGCTTTTGAAAGGGAACTTCCAGACTATGTGGGATAGAAGGATGCTGAAGTGCCAATCGGCCTCAAATATAAATTCTTTCTGAATCCTGAACTGCATGACAAATTTAATGTGCACGAATACACGCGATGACTTAAAAATAGGAAGTGTTTGATGGGAAAGCCAAACCACAACATAGTAAAGACTAAGAGTTCTACTTGAAACAACTTAACGTACATTTGCGAATTACAGACTGCTTGAGAGGCATGCGCAGAGGTCGGATGCCTTGAGTTTAAACAAGGTTAGCTTTGTCCAACTTTCACGACACTTAGGCAAGAGCGTTCGCCCTTCTGTGTGCAAATAAATGAAGAAGTATTTGTTTCTGTTATTCGAATGACTGAAATACCGGATACTCTGTGATCCAACTGAAGCCCGCAATCTACTCTTTGTTAGCCACCGATTCCACAAAATGCATAGGCCCTCCACTGAAGTAGTTTCCATTTATCGAGGGGTAGTATTTACGGGGATGGTATTTTGTTCTGCTCAAAGGAAGGAGAAGCGTTCTTCACGACAGGTTAATTTGAGGTCTGATCTTTCCAGTAGTGATTTCATCTCAACTTAGTTTCAAGGACTGGAGAGACATTTGCATACGGTCAGTCTTAATTCCGATCCACAACCACATAGGAACTTTAAAAAATGGTTAGTTCCGAAACCAATTTTCTTAACTGTTGCTCATAAGCAACAGTGTAAATAGCGGACCAATTCATATACAAAATAAAGATTCTTAATCGTACCAAATGAAGGAAAGGGATTATTTTACGTCACCTTTCTCTTTAGGTCCATACCACAGACCGTCACCGTCAAAGCATTTAGTGACATGCTACGTCAGACACTAAGATAAGGACGATGACTAGGCCGTACTCCAGGCTGGGACACTGTCTCGGGATATTATGTGCTTTCAAATGCATTACATACAAGCAAATAAAGAACTCTTAAATGTTACCTAATATCCGTTCATATTGCCGCAGTGGTTCTGCAAGAATTCGAGAGACGGCTATTTTGGCACGCTACGTTGGCGGCACTATCGGCATTATTGACCGGGACTGAATTTACTATTACAAAGGACGACTAAGTTTGATCATCCAGATCTACAGATAACGATAGAAGAGAAAGTGGAGGATATAATTACTTTCTCAAATGTTCTCATCTGATGCCACTCCAATGGGTAGCCATCGGCGGTAGTATAAAAAATGAGTAAAAACTGTAACTGCTGGGTTATAATGCAAGCACCGGCTGCAACACAAATGAAACTGGGTGTGCACGCTTTATCAGTAATTGGAAACTCATGGAAACACGGCTGTCAACAAAGGGACGAGATGGAAACTTTATGAGAAACTTCAGAGCCCACGACTGCCCGCAAGCATCCGTTGAAAAGAATCAGATGTCAAGAAGGAAGCGAAAGGAAGATTAGTCTGCCGAAATCAAGGGAGAGCATTCAGTATCTGGTCTTTGAAGCCGTGGTTGGATCCCTCCTGGAAGTCAGAAGCTGAGTTTCTATTAAACCTGAATCACCAATCTACCAAAAAACCGTATTCCCAACCAGTGAGAAATCGGTCACTGTCTACCGACTCCAGCGAAGTTGTGGAGTGTGCAATTACATTGCACAAACAGGCTGACGATCGCCAACGGGAGTGCATGACCCTCAGAGCCAAGGTTGGACTAAGAGTCGGAGGCAGCATCCCACTCTGGGCACAGTGGACACATCTTCAACTTTGACATTTTTACGATTGAAGAGCATTGCGGACTAAAATGGCCAATTCGGGCTTATCAGCCATTATCAACCAGCAAAACCCAACTTGAAGCTCTAAGCCGCAACTTGTTGATTAGAATTCCAATGCCCTAACCCATTTCCTTCTTAACGTGAGACAGTAACGATGAGAAGCAATCGGGACAGCCGTTATCAACGCTGGAAAGGAAGGCAAGGGCGAATCAGCTCACCGTGAAACAGCTCCGATTCAGCCCCACACTCGACCTAAGCATAAACAAAAGTGCACCCTATGTGGAAAATCGCAACTCGAAACATCAGACCTTGAGTAAATCTCTCTAAGTCAGAGGTAAGCAAAATCCGGCCTTTAGACCAGATACGGCCTAGCTAGTATTGCAGTCCGGCCTAACGCCCCCTTGTTATTTATTGTTGGATCCGGCCTAATCAGCTCTTCCCTACACGAACTAAACCTGATGCTTCAAGGACGTGATGTGCTCATCACGAACATGGAAGCCCACGTGCAGGCATTCGAATCAGAGCTGATTCTATGGCAGAAACAGCTGGATAAGGGCGACTATGTCCATGTCCCGCAACTCGTCAAGTTTGATGCAGCCCTTGTTAACACCAAAGAATGCATCAGTGTGTTGTCAACCCTGTGGAATGAATTCTCTTCACGCCTCACTGATGTGCGTTCTCATTTGCAAGAGTTCAAGATTGTCAGCACTCCTTTTGACTTTCCCTATGACGACGCCTCCTCTGATATGCAATTGGAATTGATTGAGCTGCAGACTTCGGACGTTCTCTTGTCCAAGTTTACTTCGTGCACTACTCTCATTGACTTCTACCGCCAGCTGCCACATGCTCAGTTTCCAATGTTGTTAGCCCATGCCAAGCGCGTGATCGCAATATTTGGTAGTACTTATTCGTGCGAGCAGCTGTTCTCGAAAATGAATTTTTGTGAGAACAAGCTGCTCTCTTAGCTCACTGACAATCGCCTTAATGACATTCTGTTGCTGAACTCCTCATAATTAGAACCTGATATTGTATCTGTCTCTAACAGCATGTAACATCATGTTTCCCATTGATCGTACTGTATTTTTGAATAATAAACGTTTCCTTGGACACCTTTTTTCTTCTGGCCTAGTGTCCCTACTTGACCTCCTGAAATGGCCTAGCAGTCCGAAAGGTTTGCCGACCCCTACTCTAAGTGAACACCTTTTTTCGGATGACATGCGACCTAACAATCGCATTTCCACTATTATCGATAGTAGTAGACGTGGACAGGCAAGTTCCAGGAGTAGTTCAGAAGAGGAAGATGTGTTCGCTGTTTGAAACGACTGATACAAAGTTCTAAGACACGTGGATGGAAAGTCGTGTAATTTTACAAAAGTTTGAAAAGGAGTCTCCTAATAGACAAAATAATGCGAAATTCAAAGCTCAGTAAGCGTTCTTAGTGAAACCTTTCCTGAAGATAGCTTCCAGGCAATTACGTTATTCTTGTTTTCTCAACGAAATAAGTCCTAAAGCGAAGAAAAAAAATTGCGCATGATTAACTACCATTACACTTTCTCGTTAGTTAAACATTTTATTAGAAATTAATTGCATGACTTAGTTGTAAATAGCATATAAACCTCAAGTGGGCAATAAACTGGGTTTAATTAAACAGTTTGCAGGTTCCTATGGCTTACACAGCTAAGAAGACATCAAAAATATTGTAAGAAGACTTCCCTTTTTCGACAAGGGTCTCTTTTCCTAAGAAATTCACTCAACTCTTCCCATCCTCCTCCAACACGAACCATGACGTTCTTGTTGTAAAATCGAACCAAGTGCGGAAGTCGGCTTCTTCCAAACTATTAAAAGCAGAAAGATTAAAGGAAATGCAAATAAAATTTGCTATCCAGCTATCATAGTGAAAAGGGGGACTGTTCGAACACTTTCACATGAAATAAAGAAAAAATAGACACACTAACTACGAATTTATTAATTTCCAAAAATTATTCAACTAGCGTTTATTAACCTCTTCAAACTATCTATTCTTTGAACATTATCCTTTGTTTGGGAATGAAGGAACCTTGTGAAAAGTTGCATTAGGACATCCCACATCTTGCTGTGAAATATAATTAATTTAATCCCCTATTTAATATAGTAAGTGTAATTTGTAACTTAAATTACTCTTGATAGATTACCGTATAAAAGTGGGCGCAAGTGGAGTCCTTAATATATTTGACGCTACCATGGGGCTATCACTAACGAGTTTGATCATACAAACAGGGCATAAAAGGTATATTATCCGCGGGGTGAACCACTTGGAAGCATTGATCTAAGTGTAGTAGGGAGTGATAGCTACCGTAAACAGCATTAACTGACAGGTACGGAACTGTGCACTTGCACAGATAGAAAAACGGAAGCAATATGACAGTCCGATGGTTAAATTTAAGTTTTGACTGCAAGTTTAGTATCCATTGGAATTCAGATTACAATTTCACTTATATCGAATACCATTACTCTCAATCTGTATGTTACAGGCACATAGTCCACATATTTATTATAAAACTAGTCCATAAAAAGGAGATATCATGATAACCAAAATTTCTCTACAATTACTTCTGCTGTTATGTTTCAATTAAGGCCCCTTGTCAACTGCGCAAGAAGATTTTGCAATAATCATGCTGTCTCTAGGACTCTCAAGCCTGGATTTATATATTTTTTGACTGCAAAAACTATGAAAACCGTAAAGGCATAGAGGCGAATCTGGACCGAGGTTAACGAAAGTCAATATAACAGCGCACTGATAAAAAAAAATATTAACTTACGGTGTATGTGAAATCCTTGACCCTTTGCATTTTGAAAGGTGGTGTACAAATGCATTCTTTTTGTTCCGAGTCAATTGCTGACGAAACCACTTCCAAGTCCGTAACACCTTCATGCTGAGAAAAAAAAACATATGCGAAAGAACATAGATGCGATGATGCCAGACCAAAACTGCCAGCCTAACCAGTACCGTTTTATGTGCACAAGTAGAATAGGTTCTGGAGAGGAAATGTTTTTCATTGTTCAAGTGAATACGTTGATCGATTTTGCAGTTATAGTATCAGTGTTCAATGCGGTTGCTGTGTTTAAAGTTCCTGAATATACGCTTGATAGTAAATAAACTAGCAACAGCAAGATGACTGAGTTGCGTAGCAATCTCGAGACCTGGGTACATTAAAGCGTCTTTTAGCGCCTTGCTTTCATCCACGTCGTAAATTAAAATATCAAACAGAAACCAACCAAATAGAATCAGAGTAAAAACATTATTCTGGTACCGCTATAAAATGCATAAAACCCAGGTTCTTCTTCTGCCCCTGCAACGTTTTATGCTCACTTGGAAGGATTTTTCATTCTTCCCCTAAGTAAAGCCATCGGATACATGTCAGTACATCCGCTAGTATTTGCAAAAGGTTTTGTGGAATTTTCGATAGATGCTGCCTAACCCCTCCTAGTTAGCTACTAAAACTGCAAGAATCGTGCAATTGTGCGGGACTTACAGACTGCCAATTGGAAAAAGACGAGGATGTCCGATCCTGTGTTTCACCGTAGTCGACTTTGTCTGCCAACATAAAAATTCGATAAAATTGATATATTCTACATTTATATTAAGCATTTAAATAGAGACTCGCAAGGTTATATGTCGGATATATTAACAAACATGTTTCGCATTTATAAAGTCAATTCCCAGAACTCGTTTATGAAAGTCACTTGACTCTCCTTTTCCCATGTGACTGGTTTTTTGGGAAAAGCTGTCTGGTGGCAGAAACGAGTGAAAGTATAGTTTTGCAGTGGATTATCATGCATTCCTCGTCAACATCAACATCTGATTAAGCCGTGCTACCGAGCATCATTCTCTAAATGACTTCATGCACAATGGTTTGACAAGAATTGCCTGTGGACACTGAGTAAGATGCCTTTGACAACTGTTTAGAAATGAAAAAGTATAAGAAGCGTGCTATGGTAACGTAGCATGTGCTAAAGATTTTCCCATTAAATATTAAAAATAAGGTGACGGCCGAAAAGCTATCCAACCAGGGAAGCTCATTTTTCAAATGCAGAGAGAGAGAGAGAGAGAGAGAAAATGAACTAGCATTCCTCCAGATTTCAGATATGATAGCTCTAAACCTGGTTAACACCAGTATCTTGAAGTAAAATAGATCTTACCGTCTGAATAATTTGCATTTGATTCTATTTCAGTCTCCGGTTGAAAAGAAATACCGGAGTCTAAGGAGGATTCGGCGTTTATTTCCCCGATAAATATTGGCTTTTCCAAAAAACACCTAAAATTTGAAAATGCCCGATAGGTGATCATTTACAAATCAAAACTATATGGTATGCAAATAAAAGCCATGAGCCTTTTTAAATATAGGTATTCAGCTATTATCTTTGGGGGGAAAAGTTTCAGGTTGCCAATTTTGGCAGGAAATATTTGTCCAATAAATGTGCTCAGTTAACTTTTTCTCCTATCTTGAATATTACCGGAATCAATAATTCGAGTATGTTAACACATTATGGCTTAAAGTTTTGAAGATAATCATTTTACTTGAGTAATACGATTAATTTATCAATATGGCCAAATTCGATGCTTCTAACTCAAACTTATCAGCGAAATGCTTAGCATACACACTAAAAAAATGTACATATTGACTTCCATGACTCGGTGGACCGGCAGAACTGCTAACTTCAAGCAAGTTCGGAACTTGCCCTTTGGAAGAGGCGTTGAATGGGTCATTGCATAGGTCAGCTGGTTAGCTGTGTCATCCATCAGCACCTTCAAAACACAAAGTGGAACATACATACATACATTTTTTACCTGGATATGGGTCTTAAAAGGCCACTCTACAGGGAACAAAAATACATCTACTTACAATAGTGCACCACGTTGATGACTCAGGGGCAAGTTGTTAACTGACGACTTTTCACCTCTTACGTACGACTGGTAATGGTGGTGACGAGCTGTTAACTAATAACTGTTCACGTCGTTGAAAGTAATCGATAACGATCTAGTCTTATTACTAACTTGTAACTTTGAACACTATGTACGTATCCGGTAAAGGCGGTCACAAGTGAGCATCATTCAAAGGTTTGGCAGTTTCAAAGTGAGCTTTTAGTCTGTTTCGGGAATACAAGGACAGGAAAAGAGGGGGCAGTGAACGAAGTGATTGTACAAAGTGATGATAATTAAACTTACTACCGGCGTACATTCGGAAATAGTAACTTTATTTGCTTATTAATTTCACCCTATTATGCGACCTTACATCCAGTACAAATCCGATTTGCATCTAAATGCCTCTTTTCTATTTACTTGCGGGTTTCTAGCCTTTGATAAAATAAAGGGATGAGGCACTGAAATTAGCGTAGAGCCAAACCGCCTGCTATTCACGCGGCCGCTCCTAGAAAGCGTTATAATACATGCCACATGCCCAACTATTTTAGTTGAGTTCAATAGCATAACTACCCACGTGTCCGCAAGTGGCAACTCCTTTTAGTTCAGCTAGATTAAAGTCTGTAACGTGACCAAAGAATAATTAACAAGGTAACTACTTGTACAGAAGTGCTGTTTAGCAGCCCCTTACCATCTTTGCGTTGTTACAGAAAAGGGAAATCAGTTATGCATCAGAAGGGAAAAGAAAGTGAATATTACGCTAGGAATACGATACCATATAGGGTCAAAATCTACGAGTAAAACTTCCTGCTGGATTATTTTACTATAAGTTTATATCTTCTGCATAGCAGTGCAGTTAACGGTGGATTAGGACTCCAAGGGGTACACAAGCGTCAGACATGTATACTTCTTACATTCCCACTTAGATGAAAATAAGCGTTAGGAAGACCAGTATATCTTATAGATTTTGCTAATGCATTAATTGGAAGCCACAAAGTGTGGACATGAAATATTTCTTTAATTTCGAATAGTTTAAAGGTCAGATAATTTCAGGAATTGAACCATGGCCACCTTCATGTTTAGAACATACGGCGGAGCTTTGAATCAAACAGCTTTACATGCATACGCGTTAAATTGTTTGAAGTAGTTGTTTAGTCATTGTATTTCTATTACACATGATAAGGTAGAGAGCGCGAATAATACCCACAGCACAATATCATATGCACCGAAGAAGTCCTTAGTTATTAGAAGGTAGTTGACCAGACCGTCATAATATCAGTTGATATTTATCAACTAACAGCAGCTTCAGTCACTAACGCTTAAGCTGAGACCGAACTGCATCATAACGAAGGTCATGATTTATTTACAAAAATAAAGACCATTGATAATGGTTTGAATATTTCCACCATTCATTAACTCAGTCTCGTGATATAACATTAAAAAAAAACTGGAGAATACAAATTCCTGATATAATAAACGACAAGGAACGGAAATAAATACCTCCCACAAAATAGTCTTATGCAGTGTACTTGCCTATTGGATTGAAGAAACTTGACAAACGTCAGAAGTCGCCTCCCAGGCCCGTTGCCGTTACCAGCGCCTTCTTCTGTCGTTGGCTTGGTACAGGCAGTGTTGCTTTCCAAAACAAACCCTTATGCGTTAGGTACCCCGGTGGTTGGCGTCAAGTCGGCCGTTACGAGCCCCACAGCGTTTTCTTACCTCTTGCATAATGTTTACGATAGGCTTCATTTTCCACAGTCAGTTTCATACTTCTCTGTGAACATGTCATCGTAGATCGTTTCTTGTTCTTTCCTCATCTTGGCGGTTGATAATCCAAATAATGGCTTCAGGTTACAGACCATGAGCCCTGTTTCTGACAACGTCGAGCAAAGCGTCTGGTGCGCATGGGGAGAACATTTTAGTCCACTACGTTATCCGTCTCTCACAGAATCCTTCCTAATCCAGTGAATAGATCACCATTGTGAACCCATGCATCTATGGCTTCATTTTGTGCACATGGTACATTGGACATGACAAAAATCGATCGATTTTCTGCGGATGGACAACAACACCTGACGGCGAGTGCCAGTGATAGTTTTGAGTCCTTTTTTAGTTTTCTGCTAGTCACTGTCTTGGTTGCAGAAAATTATCCGCTGTCCTTGTTACCATGACATTGTCAATGCCAACAACCACTCGATTTTCTTTCTATTTCTATTAGTGCCCAGTTAGCAGCTTCTTGTCTCTTATTTTAGGACCTATAGTGTCGGTTTACGTTATATCTTCTCGTTTCCGCTGATTTCCGTTTCTTTCTTCGGTTTTCTATTAGTCACCCATTTTTTGTTGTGAAAGCGTTCACTCAGACACCCCCCAAGTGCCTAATAAGCTTCGAAAGCAATTTACGTTCTGGGTCTGTATGTGCGCACCTGACGGTTACCCAGTATAGCTTTGAACATGCTAGGTTGGCGCATAAGCCTGGAGCTTGAAACACATGTCCAGGGCTGGCTCAACAGGCTCCTAATTTGCCATGGCGTAAGCGTCATACTCATACGGTCAGTCTTGCTCAATAACCTCAGACACGCCACTGACTTCTGAAGTCGAGGTGTTAAAATAATAGTTCACCTTCTTAATCTACTATTTACAGCTACCTAAATAAAATAAGTAGATACCCAATAGGAAATTTAGATCGATTACTGTGATTTCTGATGTAGCAGGTGGGTAACATGAAGCCGTAGATGCATGGGTGTACAGCGGCCACATAGGCACTATTCCCTGGATTAGGAAGGATTCTGTGGGACAGAGCTAATGCAGTGGACGAAAATGCCCCCTATGCAAAACAGACGCTTTGCACGAGGTTTTTGGAAACAGGGCTCACGGTCTGTAGCTTGAAGCCATTATTTCGATTATCAACCGCTAACATGGGCAAAGAACAAGAAAAGCTATATGACGACCTTTTCGCTGAATGATATGAAACTGACTGTGGAATATGAAGCCCATCGTTAACATTATATAAGACGTAGGCAAAATTTACAGAGCTCAGCACGGCCACCTGGACGTCGAGAATTGATGTGCTTAACGACTTAGGGTGACACTGCCTTTACGAAGTCGGAAAATAAGAAGATCCTGTTAACTGCGACGGGTCTGACAGATATTTGATGGTGTATTTCAAACTTCTTGAATCAAATAAGTGATTAACTTATTCTCGAGAACAACATGGACGGGTTTTTTCTTTGGTTTGGTTTGGCACTGAAGTGAATCCAGGAGATTATTAACCTGTCACATTTCATTTGATACAGTTAACAGAAAACTGTTTTACCGTAAACCTCATGCAAGGTATGCGGCCGTAAAATGAACTAGCATTTATCGTATATTCGCTAGGCCGATGTGTATTTACGGACAGTCGTTACAAACGAGGGTTGGCACGCCGTAAAGGCACCATGTTCATTTCAGTTCAGTTTTATTAAGGGTAAGCAAGCGACGCCTTTGAACTCCCTATTGATTTCAATGACATTGCAAATTAAAAAACGCTGACACATAATGAACGTTTTACATAGGGTTATCTCCCGATCACTATACAGGGCATCGGACTAAACGATTATCAAATAATATTACTCAAAATATGGAGTAGTATGTTCAATACCAAGTAAATTTGTGCGTGGGATAGGCTGGGGAAATGTGTTGGTTTCTAATGTCGTGGTGGTACATATGGCTCTACTGGTCAAACTTCCGCTTAAAAGTGTCAATGGATGAAGAACCTTTTTGCATCCATTCTTGCACCAGTCACACGTATTTTGAAAGAAAGTTCTCTCAAAGTAGTGGAAGTAGCCAGCTCAAAGAAATCACCAGATGCAAGGCAACAATCCTAATCCTGCAGCATGTGAAACACTTGTATTAGGTCGCTGCCTAGCTGTCTATAGTCCAAAGGAAACAGATCAAGATTGGACAATCGTGTCTCGTAAGGCAGGTAGCTTTGACCTCGAACAAGCTTTGTTTCACGTAGTTGGACCTCCTCAAGGGTGCTATGGTGCTATGATGGTGTCACAGTCCAACCCAGTTACGCAGTCATCAATGTTTATAAGGTAGAGGATGGAGTCAAGGACGGAGCCCTCGTGTACCCCACTCTCAACCGCCACCTTGGCCAATTGTTGATCGCCAAGACGGACAATCGGAGATCACCAGATCAAGAAGTTTTGGATCCACTGCAGAAGCTTGCCCCTCACCCTAATACGGTTGATTTTGCATAGGAGACGCTGGTGAGGCACACAATCAAAGGCCTTCTGGAAGTTTATGTAGACGGAGTGCACCACATTTCCTTCATCGACCACTCTGGTCCATCGTACCGGACAGTAGAGCAAATTGGTTAAACAGGACCTTCCTCTGCGGACTCTGTGCTGCGTGCCAAAGAGAAGATGATGTCACTTCAGACACTGCATCATTTCACGTTTGATGATTCACTCCATAATCTTGCATCATATGCAGATGAAACTTACTGGCCGGTAGTTATTTGCTGAAGCCCGGCTGTCACTTTTAGGTATCTGGGAAATCCACGCAGTCTTCCAATCGGGTGGCAATCTGCCTGCGGTGAGGGAGGCTTCGAAGAGTAGACACAATGGTTCTGCCAACTCTACGGTCAACTTCTTCAACAACTTCGCCGGTATATCATCAGGGCCTGGCGATTTCGTTTCTTGCTGCTTCAGCAGTTCCTGCAGAACAATAGGTTCTGTAATGACCACTGAGTCAATTGTCGGGATCTCTTCCACGCTATAGATATCAGCGATTAGCCCGGCTCCTCTCGTAAAAACTGACTGAAAGAACTGAAAAAGATGCTCAGCCTTTTCCTCGTCCTTGCAAAGTTCGACGCCCTCATCCGTTTTTAACAAAGGGATGGGGTCTTTATTTCGAGTGCACTGCCTAATGTAGTTGTAGATGAGCTTCGGGTTTTCTGCTGCACGATTCATCAGGTTACTCTTGAAACTTTGGCGGGCTTTATAAACAAGGCCTTTTACCCTGTTTCTCTGCGTATTGTACTTCCTCAGCGATTCGGTGGTCTTCTCCCTTAGATAAGTTTGCCACAGCTTTCGCTTGCCGTTTACTTCACTCTTCAGTGTGGCCGTTAGCCACTGGGGCCTGTTGGTGACCTTCTTTTCGCATAAGAACTATGTACCATTCATATCGTTCAGATGGCAGACGTAAGTATGCCTTCAATTCGTCATTTATTATTAGAAAACCAGTCAGCACCCACGGCTTAAGGATGGCCTTAAGCGGTAGTCAACTGAAGTCTTTCATTTGCTCAAATAAGTGACGTTTCATAATGTGTACTAGATTCCAACTGTCCACTCCTCTTGCTTCTACTGTCCTTGGTATTATTTTTTTTCTACTGACTAGCATTTCACCAGTTTGTATTTCCGCAGCGACCCGATTCACTTGTTAGATTTCCTTCATTGGTGAGTTAGAGCAAGCGTTTTGGCAAATGACACATCAAGTGATGGCCAAACTAAGGTTAAATTCAATAAATTATGCATGGTTTTGGCTGGCATTTTTGATCCACGCATCCATGTTTGTAATACCGAAACCTAAACACATACCTGCCAATGTGAATATGCAGGCCCTTTTGTTTCCTTTTACGCTCGCATAAAAAATCACTGTTTTTGGTAGCAGCTTTTTCTCCTGAAAATACTCGATTAATTGGAATGAGTTAAAAATTGTCTCGCTCTCTTGGTTTGATGTGAGATGCACTGCACTGCACCTACTATATAGAGCGTCCAGCGGCTCTATAGTGAGAATAAACAAACGTATCAGGCCTACATAAATGTCAATCCCACAATACAAAATTACAGAAGCAAAGAGCTCCTTCACAATCTTGCTGCCATTAGAATAACTTCGATGGGTTCCCCGATATCCAGCCTAGTTGCAGAACTGGTGTTACAAAGGCCGAAAAATTCCCTTTCAAACTCTATAAACGTGGACGACAAGTTAATTATAATTGAAAGGAATGGACTATGAGACTTTCAAGACCTGTTAATGGCAGCTTCCCTGACATTCAGTTCACACGGGAAAAAGAGAATACCTAGCAGTAGTCTTTCCTTGACGTGCTCGTCAGACGCAGACTCAAAGGAAACTTGGCAAAACGGTATATGGAAAGGCGATCAAAACAATGCGGACTGTCAGTTAACAGAGCTGACAGGGCTGAACATTTCGTCGCCAGGACATGCAACAGCAACCTCAAAGGTACGCGCTTCCACAACATGAGAGGTGAATGTTCTCAGCATGTGGTGGGGGGTGAGGAGAGAGTTTATGTGTGGTCGGGGAATCTGCATGTTTCTAAGGCAAGACATGGCAATCGGGCTCGGGCTGTGAGGCTTTATCGAACATTTTAATGGAGACCGCGTAGACTCCTGCGACGACTCAACGTCCGTAAGCATCGTGCGAATTTGGGCTGGGTGCACCATATGTATGACGATAGTCCTGGCATTGACTAGCCAATCGCAGGAAGATGGTTTCGAAAGTGACCGAATAAGTCGATGTGTAAGTTAAGCGTGCGATAGCAACATGAACAGGATAGACGTGGGCCCAACGAGCTCATGGTGGCGAGGATGCTAGTAGGGGTGGTGACACTGTTGACGAGGGAATTTTCGGAGGCACGAGATGGCTTTATCGTGCCTAAAATGTGAGAAGTTCGCTTCCATGGAGGTGCATATGGCTAAGAAAACCCAACCGGTGTCTGAATTTCCTGGAGCATTGTGAGTAGGTGATGAGCGCGTGACGTGTGTATATTGGGGCTCCAGACAGTGTTTTACCGCTTTCAGTGTGATGGATTTTTAAGAGACTGACCAGACGGATGGGTGGTGTGAATGCGCGATTACAGTTGGAGCAGCTTGGGGTTGAGCCCGCATTGCTAGTGGAGGGAACGATGATGGTGGTGGTGGCGGTGGAGGCGGCGGCGGCGGTTTACAGGAAAGCAGTACTGTTCTCAATGTTTGGTATGATTTATGGCTGGAAAAGGGGAAGAAGAAGAAGAAGAAGAAGAAGAAGAAGAAGAAGAAGAAGAAGAAGAAGAAGAAGAAGAAGAAGAAGAAGAAGAAGAAGAAGAAGAAGAAGAAGAAGAAGAAGAAGAAGAAGAAGAAGAAGAAGAAGAAGAAGAAGAAGAAGAAGCTTATGATGATGATGATAAGGAAGAAGAGGAGGAGGAGGAGGAAGAGGAAACTTTTTCCAAGAAATTGAAGAGTCACCATGCTGATAGTATATTTGACTCGGCGTTGTCCGACGTGATCGATCCGTGCGCAGAATTGCCGTTGACAGTGTGCGAAAGACGTTTGCGGCTGGATGCTTAGTTGATTGGCCGGGGTGTATGGGGTACTAGTTAGGGGTAGCACCACACAAATAGCATTTGGTCACTCCATTTGTCTCGTACAGGTGGTAAATGCTTTTGTGGCCGCCTCTAACTGGTACCCAACTCTCACCTGTGGCTTCTCGAAGTTGGGTTCTTCCCAGCGGCCACACCCCAGGCAACCGTCACGACCGGCGGTCTAAACCAGGTGATGGTCTCCGGTTTTGTGTGTGCCTCCACACCCAGTATGTCTGACTCCCGAACTTCTTACCTCCTCCCCCCTCTCAAAACGTCCTACAGTGGGGGCGACAGTAACCCCGTAGGCGGCCCAGGCTAACTTGGGTCGTTCAACCACTAAAACAAAACTATGACCCATAGTGCAGTTCGGCAGCCGTCTGGTATGTCCGAGCAGCCTTATTTAGGGACAGTACTGCTTGCCCCCTCGCGAAGGAAGGGACTAGAAAAGGTGCCCTAAACAAATGCTGGTTATCACGTCTTCTGCAGCCGGCTGCGGCTCGCATATCGCAAAATACGCAGTCATAAAACTCAAACAAACAACAATATCCCCCGTCCCAATCCCTCTCGCCATACCCTTCAGGCTGCTCGGGTGAGTCCACTCACACTAGCAGCCTGGAATGTTCGTTCTCTTTTAGACAATCCTAGGAGCAACCGGTCGGATCGGAGAACGGCGCTTGTCACACGGGAACTGGCGCGCTACAAGGTGGACATTGCTGCTCTCAGCGAGACCCGATTCTCTGAGCAGGGTCAGCTGGAGGATGTGGGTGCTGGCTACACCTTCTTCTGGAGTGGCCGGCCAAAACCAGAGCGACGCGACGCTGGTGTTGCCTTTGCCATCCGTAACGACATCGTGGGACGTCTGCCCTGTCTGCCTCAGGGTATCAATGATCGCCTGATGAGCCTTCGCCTGCCTCTTCGGGGAGACCAGTTCGCCACCATCATCAGCGCCTACGCTCCCCCAACGACGAGCTCTGATGCGGCGAAGGAAAAATTCTACGAGGACCTGCACGGCCTGCTGGCGACTGTGTCAAAGGTGGAAAAGTTAATTGTCTTTGGTGACTTCAACGCCCGCGTTGAGACGGACCATGCTGCCTGGCAGGAAGTGCTTGGTCCCCACGGTCTCGGTAGCTGTAATGATAACAACCTCCTTCTTTTGCGCAGGAGTGTGGAACACGGTCTCCTGCTGACCAACACTTTCTTCCGTCTTGTGACGCTGGAGAAGGCCACGTGGATGCACCCTCGGTTGCATTGCTAGCAGCTGCTGGACTATGTTCTCGTCCGGAGGCGAGATCAACCGGACGTGCTGGTAACCAAGGCGATCCGGGATGCCGATGGTTGGACAGATCATCGCCTCGTCATCTCCCACATGAGGCTCCGACTGACACCCCGATGAACGCCCCAAGGTAAGCGGCCACCACGTAATTAAAGTACTCTTTTATTAAATTTGCCCGCTCACTGTTTTGCTTTCAGCAACCAAATAACCGAGAAACTGGAGGACCAGCATGCTCCAGCTGATAATGCTACCGTGGAGACACGATGGTGTAAACTGCGGAATGTCATCCAGACCACCGCCCTCGAAGTCCTCGGACGCGCATGCCTTCAAAACCAGGACTGGTTTGACGACAATGACGCCGAAATCAGCAACTTACTCGCGGAGAAGAATTGACTACGCAAAGCCTACATGGACCTTCGGACTGACGACACCAAAGCAGCCTTCTTAAGATGTCGGCGCCTTGTACAGCAACGGCTGCGGGAGATGCAGGATGCCTGGATGATCCGAAAGGCTGAGGAAATCCAGAGGTGTGCAGACCGCAATGAAATGAAAAATTTCTTCAAAGCCATCAAGGCCATCTACGGCCCGTGTATCAAGGGGACCGCACCACTGCTCAGCTCTGACGGCACAACACTGCTGACAGAGAAATCGCAAATTCTGAAACGCTGGGCTGACCACTTTAGAAGTGTCCTTAATTGCTCATTAGCCATCTCCGATGCTGCCATTGACCGGCTCCCTCAAGTGGACACGAACAATGACCTGGATCTGCCGCCTTCCCTACCAGAAACCATCCGGGCCGTGCAGCAGATTTCCAGCGGTAAAGCACCGGGATCCGACGCAATCCCACCGGAAGACTACAAGCACGGTGAGCCCCGGCTGATGGCAGATCTCACAACACTCTTCCAGGAGATGTGGTGCCAAGGACAAGTTCCTCAGGATTTCAAAGACGCGACCATCGTCCATCTCTACAAACGGAAGGGGAACCGGCAACTCTGTGATAACCACAGAGGCATCTCGTTGCTCAACATCGCCGGGAAGACCTTTGCCCGTATCCTTCTCAGTCTTCTGAATGGTCACCTAGAGCAGGGCCTGCTCCCGGAAAGCCAATGTTGCTTCCGCCGACACGGCGGAAAAACCGATATGATCTTTGCCGCCAACAGCTACAAGAGAAGTGTCAGGAGATGCGAACTAACCTATACACTACCTTCATGGATCTAACGAAAGCCTTTGACACGGTGAATCGGGACGGACTGTGGAAAGTCATGCAGAAATTCGACTGTCCTGAGCGGTTCACGCACATGGTACGTCAGCTTCATGACGGGATGACGCCGCGCGTCACTGACAACGGGACGGTATCCGAAACATTCGCAGTGACCAACGGAGTGAAGCAGGGCTGCGTATTGGCTCCCACCCTGTTCACTCTCATGTTCTTGGCTATGCTGATGGACGCCTACCTTGATGAGCAGCCTGGTATCCGCATCGCCGACAGAACTGACGGGTACCTTCTCAACAGTCGGCGTATGCAGGCTTCAACGACTATAGTCCATGACTTGCTCTTCGCGGACGACAGCGCCCTTAACACCGTAACGGAGGAGGACATGCAAAGGAGCATGGACCTCTTCGCCGCAGGCTGCGCCGATTTTGGATTAACAATCAGTACAGCCAAAACGGTTGTCATGCACCAGCCGCCACCCAGCGCGGAATACAATGCTCCTCGAATCAATGTCAACGGTTCTCAACTCAAAACGTGGAAACCTTCGCTTATCTAGGAAGCACGCTGTCGCGCAACACGAGAATCGATGACGAGATAGCCCAACGGATCTCTAAAGCTAGTCAGGCCTTCGGACGGCTGCAGGCCTCCGTGTGGAATCGCCACGGTATTCACCTGAATACCAAACTGAAGGTGTACAAGGCCATCGTCTTGACGACACTCCTTTACGGAGCGGAAACCTGGATCGTCTACTCGAACCAAGCCAGGCAGCTGAATCACTTCCATCTAAGCTGCCTCCGCAGAATATGGAAGCTGAGATGGCAAGACAGGATCCCGGAAATGGAAGTCCTGGAGCGGACCGGAATCCTCAGCATCCACGCCATGCTGAGGCAAGTGCAACTGCGATGGAGCGGCCACTTGGTAAGAATGGACGACGAGCGACTACCCACGACTTTCTACGGAGATGTCGCTACGGGTTCTCGCCGGCAGGGAGGTCAAAAGCGACGTTACAAGGACACTTTGAAGAAATCGCTGAAGCAACTGCAAATCAACCCGGCGACCTGGGAGGACCTCGCCCAGGATAGACCGGCATGGAGAAGATCCATGAAGACTGGTTCAGCAATCTATGAGGCCAACCGTATCGCCACCGCTAGGGCCAAAAGAGTGGCACAAAATTAACCAGCGCCCCGGACCAACATCGTCGATGCCCCGGCCCCTCCAACATGCCCGCACTGTCAACGCATCTTCCGCGCGAGAATCGGCCTGGTTGGACATCTTCGGACGCAATGCACCAACAATCCGACAATTCCAAATTATACGTCAAATTCTGCCAACCCTCCTTCTGACTCCCCCACCCTCACTCCTGGCATCAATTCCATTACTCCCACCATCATAGAGACCACATCCCTCTACACATCGCCTGTTACCCCACCACCGTAACCACCACCACCTTCGCCTTCAATACCACCACCACCATCAGCAATGGGGAATATCTTCTAAGCTGTCCTCAATGCGACCGCACATTCACCTCACGCATCGGCCTGGTCGGTCACTTGCGAATCCATCATTCAGAGACTGGTGAACCAGTGCCTTGAGAACCATCACACAGCAGAGATCGTCGCCTACATTGTTCTCACGCATTCACTCGTCGCATGGGCCTATTCGGTCACATGCGCATCCATGACAGCGAATTCACCGCAATGCCGATAACACCGATACACCAGGCACACCCTCCGCTCCTGCCATTCTTACCGCCACTGCCACCCCCACTTCAATGAATGACATCTCCCCAGCCTCTACTGATTTCTCCTGCGCACACTGCACCCGCAACTTTAACTCACGCATCGGCCTGGTCGGTCATTTGCGAATCCATCGCACGGAGGTTGGTGAACCAGTGCCTGGGGCTCCGACATACAGTCAACGCGCCCGCCTTCACTGCCCTCACTGCTCCCGCCCATTTACACACCGCATGGGCCTATTAGGACACATGCGCCTCCACGACAACCTGCGGTAAACCACCGGAGGCTAAGATACATCATCGCACACTACCTGCATAAATACATTGACAACACCCTCACAATCCCCATTTACCAGAGTATATCACGGTTTCCTAGAAACCGTGGCTGGGAAGGCTGCCAATATGACGCTTCCACCAGACCACGCCGTCAGCTCAGTGTATGTGCTGTGTGTGTCAAGTGACTGACCAGTGGACTGGCAGTCAGACGGCGATGGCTCCTCCATAGCCCCTGAGTAAGAAAATCCTGTAGTGTGCGTTATGGGAGCCAGGTCGTGCTGTGGCGCGCGAAGACGGGTTCGCCGATCAGCCAATGCGCCCACTCCCACATCAGGTAACTGACCGTCTCGGACAGTGGTCTTATGGTGGGGGTGGGGGAGAGAGTGAGGTCGACAGCTCAGTGCATTTTCCTCCCTATAAACAATCCGACGCGCTTGAAACTGTCACGTTGCGCTAAAAGCCTTGACTTGGAAGGTTGCCAACTGACGGGATAACTCGGACCGCCTGGTCAGCCCAATTATGTGTTTTGTGTGTAGTAGCTGACTGGCGGACTGAGATTCAGGCTGCAATGGCTCCTTCTTAATGTGGCCTTGATGGCAATCCTACTCTGTGGGATCCGAGCCAGGTGTGCTGGTACGCTGAGGGGCGGCTCCGGCCGCGCCAGCCACCTGCGCCCTCTCCCAGCTCCGGTCTTCTTGACTCTGTCTTGACACCGGGCTCAGGTGGAGGAGGAGGAGGAGAGAGTGCGGTAGCTGCAGCGCAAGGCTACTATCATTTTAAACTAATTCACGCGCAAGTCACCATCCCTGCACCACCTGGTGTGGAGCATACGGTGGACCTCGTCAAAATTGACGGTCAAACTGTCAGTTGGTTGGCCTTTGCCATATTTTATTTTGTACACAACTTTCTACAGTTATTCCACTTGTTACACATTTTCTTAACTCCCATTTACCCATATTTGTTTAATTTGGCATTTATTAACTGTAACGCGCCAGACTCCAACTGGTTTGTGGTTCGGTGGCATTAACTAATTTTTCTCCTATTGCTTTTTGTTCTTCCCTGGGCGGCCTCGTCAGATGATTCCGTCGTATCGTAACCTTTGGCGTGGCTTGTCTCTTGTTTCTTAGCATGGGATCGTATCATCGAGTATAGTTGCTCGCTAAAGTGGTGACCCCGACGTCATCCCGCGCTACCTTATTCACGCCTTTTCACTCGTCGACAAGAGCCAGCCAATCACTGCACAATGCCTTATTGGTCCTTTCCCCGCGTGCAATTTCACCCGGTTCCTCTCACTGCCGCAGTTATCATGGACGACGCTATTTGTGCGGTGTCTCTCTTCTTACCCGATTTTTGGACAAATGCACCCGTTATTTCCTTCGTATCGAGTCTAATTTTCACTCTGCGGATTTTACCAAGGAAGTAACCAATTTTCACAGGCTTGTGCAGAGTTTGCCATTGCAAGTTCTGTCTCGGGTTCAGGCAGTCATACAGAGTCCACCGGCCGACCAACCAAGCCGCTCTCCTTCGACTGCATACTGTGTCCGACCATAAACGGTACCACCAGCTAATTCGCGAGGAGTGTTTAGGTGCCCGGAAACCCATCGAACCCCTCAGAAGGATGCAAACACTTCGGGGTGAGCTGCACATAGATGATAAACTGTTTAAGGAGATGTTCCTAGAGTGTTTGCCCACGGATGTTCAAACCATTCTGCATCCGTCTCAGAGGACCTCTTGGTCTCACGGCTAGCCGAGATGGTAGACAGGATGTTGGACGTTCAGTGGTTCCAGCCGCCCTCCATTGCGCAGCTCTCCACTTTCCCCTTACCGAGGCCTGATGAGCACCTTGTGACGCAGATAGCAGCCATGACGGCCGAGATGGATTCGCTTAAACTCCACTTTGCGCGCCTCACCTACAGCTGGTCATTCTGTCGCTCACCCAGCCGTCGTCGGTCTCACTCACGAACTTGAACTGCTGATGCCTGTTGGTATAATACCAATTTTGGCGCAAAAGCCCATCAATGCTCTTCCCCCTGGTCCTTTAAATCCCTACAGGGAAGCCACTCTGCCAGAGAATGGAGGCGACCGCCTTCTCTGGCTCATCTGACGCTGGTCGCACTTTGCATGTCTACGACACCTTGACTCGCAAACGGTTCCTAGTGGACACTGGAGCCCAAATCAGTGTAGTCCCTCACACTCCAGCTGACCGTCACTGTCCCAACGATGGTCTCCATCTCCAAGCTGTTAACTCTTCCCCCATTCCCACGTTAGGCAGCTTGTCCCTCACCCTTAACATTGGCCTTCGCTGGTCTTCCCTTGGATTTTTGTGTTTGCCGATGTCCCGCATGCAATCCTTGGCTTCGACTTTCTAGCCGAGTTTGACCTACTCATGGACTGCTGGCGTTTTCGCCTTCTTGATCACACTACCGGTCTATCTGTTCGAGGATTGACTTCCTTTACAACCCATTGCAATTTATCTGTCCTGAATACAGATATTGCCGGTCTTTATCGGGAGATTCTACATCAACCTCCAAACATCACCAACAACCAGTTTCGCACCGCAAAGGTTCAACACGATGTTGTGTACCACATCCGTACCTCGGGTACTCCTGCTTTCGCTGGGCCAAGACGACTGGCGCCTGCGCGCCTGCCATTTGCAAAAGCAGAATTCGAACATATCCTACAACTGGGCATCATTCGACTGGGCGTCATCTTTGCATATGGTGCCAAGGCAACATCGGGTGACTGGTGACCCTGTGGCGACTACCGTGCCCTCAACAACATCACTATTCACGAATGGGTTTTCCAGTACCTCATCTTCAGGATTTCACCGGAACCCTTTTTTGGCAAAGTGGTGTTGTTGAAGAGTGACCTGGTACGCGCATTCCATCAGATTCCTGTCGCCCCTGAAGACATCCCCAAAACCGCTGTTACTATACCGTTCGGACTATTGGAGTTCATCCGCATGCCATTCGGCCTTCGTCATGCTGCCCAGACTTTTCAGAGTTTCACTGACCGTGTCTTGCATGGCCTGCATTTTGTGTACGCCTACGTAAATGACCTCTTGGTGGCTAGTCGGATTGCTGATGAGCATAAGGAATATCTTGCCTTGGTGTTTGACCGCCTCGAAAAGTATAGTGTTATCATCAACCCCTCCAAGTGCATTTTTGATGTGCCTTCGCTCGAATTTCTTGGCCATCATGTCGACTCTGATGGTTTGCGTCCTCTGCCCTCCAAGGTAGATGCCATTTGTGAGTTTCCTACACCAACTTCCAAGCGTCAGTGGCAACGTTTCCTAGGTATTGCCAATTTTTACCGCCGGTTCCTTCTGAACTGTGCTGACCTCATGCTACCACTCACCAATATGCTAGCCGGTCCCAAGGGTCCTCCGAGCTTACTAATGAGGCACTGACCGCTTTCGAAAAGGTTAAGGTTTCCCTTCCCGACGCCACCTTGCTCATGCATCCCGCTCCAGAAGCTCAGCTCGCCCTGATGGTAGATGATTCGACCGTAGCCGTATGTGCAGTCTTGCAACAACATCTTGTGGGTTCGACTTGACCGTTGGCTTTTTTCTCCAAGAAACTTTTGTTGGCAGAAACAAGCTACAGTACATTTTGTCGTGAACTTCTCGCTATTGACCTGACTGTGAAGCATTTCCGACATTTCCTTGAAGGTCGGAACTTCATCATTTTCACGAACAACAAGCCACTGACCTTTGCTCTTCGGTCCCACTCCGATAAGTACAAACGGAGAGAGATTGCCCACCTGGGTTACATCTCACAATTCACCACTGACATCCGCCACATTGTTGGCACGAAGAATGAGGAGGCCGAAATTTTTTCCAGTCAGTCCCTCTCTGCTCTCCAACTCTCTCAAGGGATCGACCTTGTTTCTATGGCTGCTGGACAACGACGAGTCGGTTGTCTTGGTGACGAGTCAGTCAGCAGTCTCCAGCAAGCGGATGTTCTACTCACCACCGGGACTGGAACGATCCTCTGTGATGCGTTGACTCCTTTTCATCACCCTTTCGTGCCCACCCTGATGCGTCGAGCTGCGTTCCACACTCTTCAAGGACTCTCCCACCGTGGGATCCGAGTCTCACAAAAGCTCCTCGCGGAAACGTTCGTCAAAAATGGCATGTAAAAGGACGTCAAAGCTTCGGCACGGTCGTGTCTGAGTCGTCAGCGGAACAAGGTGCGGTGCCACAACAAGTCCCCACCCGGCACCTTCCCCAGCTCCGACACACGGTTTAACCATGTGCATCTCGATTTGGTAGGCCTCTTGCTTCCATCCAATGGTTTCACTCACAGCCTTACATGCCTTGACCGCTACACCCGTTGGACTGAAGCTATTCCTTTGCTGAACATGGAGGCCGACACCATCGTAAAGGCTTTTGTCAGTCGTTGGATCGCCGTTTTCGGTGCTAATCCCCCGTTAAAACTGATCGAAGTGCCCAATTTGAATCTGCCCTCTTCCAAGCCCTCCTCAACTTTCTCGGCTGCATACGCATTCGGACGATGGCCTACCATCTAGCTGCCAACGGTAGGTTTGAACGTTTCCCCCACCACCCTGCGTGCCGCAGCTGACCCAACCAACTCGTCTTACAACCTGTTCCTAGTGCTCCTGGGCATTCGCTCGGCGCTCAAGTCGGATCTGGACTGCAGCGCGGCTGAATTGGTGTTTGGTGCTACCCTCCGACTGCCAGGCTAGAAGATCACCCCAAACTCCCGTGGTGCCGATGAGTCTCCCACCAGTTTGGTGCATCGCTTGCGGCAGTTTATGCGCTCACTTTCCCCGGTTCTACTCCGAGCTCCATCAACCAAGTATTATGTTCAAAAAGGCTTGGACAACTGCACCCATGTGTTTGTTCGGTGTGACCGTGTATGCATGCCGCTGGAACCATCATACGAAGGGCTGTTCCGCGTTCTCTCACGCAACACCAAGACCTGCCGGATCCTCCGCGGCGACAAGGAGGATGTGGTCAGCGTCGATCGGGTCACGGCTGCTGTTGCGGAGGAACCGCTCGACCTACGCCAAGGGCAAGACTGTGCTGACCCGCTACCCCATGCTCATTTAACTTCCCGTATTTCTCCTCCATCCTCCCTACCCTCTCCGTCTAATCCACTTTCCCCCACTAGCCTCGACCCCAACTCTTCCAGTGCCACTAATATTCGCACCACTCGTAGCGGCCGTCGACTCCACTTTCCCGACCGCTTTATCACTCAAGAGTTTTAACAATGCATTTAACTTCGGCTTCGTTTTTACGTTGGCCTTCAGTCTAGGCGGGGGTACTGTGGTAGCCCCTTGCCATATTTTATTTTGTACACAACTTTCTACAGTTATTCCACTTGTTCACATTTACTTAACTCCCATTTACCCATATTTGTTTAAGTTGGCATTTATTAACTGTAACGCGCCACACTCCAACTGGTTTGTGGTTAGGTGATATTAACTGATTTTGCACCTATTGCTTTTGTTCTTCACTGCGCAACGTCGTCAGATCATTCCGTCGTATCTTAACCTTTGGCGTGGCTTGTCTCTCTTATTTCGTAGCGTGGAATCGTATAATAAATTGCAGTTGATTGCTGCAGGCCTGTAGCTTTTTAGATCGCATTGATTGATGCGAGCAACTCCCCTCTTTCATTGTATTCTGCGAGTCCTGGTGCCTCTTCGGTCTTGTGATTCATCCAAGCATCCCTCATCTCCCTCATTTTTTCTTATACCGGATGTCGACATCTGAAGCAAGCAGCCGTATTGGCGTCATCTCCGCGGTTGACGTAGGCGGTGTGTAGCCTTTCTTCTCGCGGGGTTGATTTCACATATCTGTGTCGTTGTCATCAAACCAATTCTTATGCTGACGTTGGATCCGACCAAGGATGTCTAGGGTAGTTAAATGAACTGGTGGTCACTAACGATGCAATCACCCGCAGTGTCTTATATGCAGTCTCAGCTTGAAGATTACAAGACGGTGGTGGGTTTAATAGTTGGCATCACAGATAATGTTTGCTAGTAGCTAATCACGGTTCAGAGACTAGAACGTTTTCTAGCAACTGCCAGTGTCGAATGCGAAGATATATATGCGTAGCCTGTTACTGCTGTTTCTGCTGCTGCTAATTCCATGCAGGTCCATCACATACTCCCGGGAAACGTGGTCAGTGTCGGCACGACACTGAAGGTGCCAAGAGCAATCAGCTTATTTACCTTCAGTACAGTCGCTGGGAGGGCGAGAATGTATTTGGGCATTTTATTATTCACCTAGTCTGAACTGGTTATTGGAACGATGTCACGATAGGTTTGCCTAAGAAATAGGCGTAGAAGTATGAGATGCTCGTTTATGCCCTGCAGCTGGTATAAAATTCGTTTCACGTTGTCATCAATGATGGTAAAGTCAAATTCATTGTCACGTTACTCTGCCTTTAGGCGTCTATTCCAGTTGAGTGTGTAAATGACGCGCACCACCATTTTTAACTTTTCGGAGAATCATGTCGCTGAGAGCCATGATGTCAACCTTTGAGCATAGCAATTTTCGAGCTATTAAATCTGTTCTTCTTTCGGGTGGGTTGCGCAGCGGGTTGTCTAAAAGAAAACGGTAATTCCATGCTTCCACACATAGCATTGAAAATCTAGTAACCTGTAAGGTTGGAGGGGGGTTTGCGGATGGGACTTTTGATTTGTTTTTTTTCCACCGGGTTTTCTCGATTCCATAATTCACGGTCATCTTAGAGACGAGATGATTTCCCAAAAATTGTTTAAGACAACTTTTTTAGTCCTAGCATCACGAACATTTCGTGCTGCCCTTAAATAGGGCTTTTGAGGCATCCAAGACGGTTGCTAAATTCCACAATATGTCTAGACTGTTAACTTGTGGCAAGAGGACCATAAATAGTCTGCACCGCCTACGCAATTGCATGTTGCCCTCACTGTAGGAAGATTTTCTCTGTGAATAGGGATCACTTCCGGGACTACTAGTTGTGAAAACTCACACAGGTGTGTGAGAGTGATATAAAAGGGAAGTTAACATAAAACCAGCGAGCCTGCATCTCTGTCCGGCGAAAGTACAAATTATTTAGTTGTCTGTCAAACATTCAAGTCCTGAGTCTAGGCGTGTGTATTTAGTAAAGTGCCGAATACGCCGACATTATGAGGGTATGTATTCCCCAGTGTCAGTACCTCTCGCTCTCCTCTCTCCGATTCACCAGTAGGCTGTCCGAGCCTGAATATCAATCGATGCCAGGAGTTGGCACCGCGGCTAACGTGAAGTCAATACCTACGTTTCAGCCTCTCGCTACATCCACGCCAAATATGCTGCGGTGTTTATTGTCATGCACGAACTTTAGAACGCAATCTCTTGGTAACAAAAAACCTTCGTTCTTCTCGTAATTTGAGTAGCAAGCATCCATTAACACGAGGCAGTGGGTGTTTATCTTAGAAAGTCTCGTAGTTATTCACCAGCTCGCCGTATAATATTTAGTTGCAGCAGCTCCTCACAATATGTCTCCGTCAAAATGGCGTAGGACATGAGACTGGAGGGGTCTGGGGGAGAATTCACAATCGTGTCTTACCAAATTTATCTCCGAAAACTTTTCTGAGATAAAGTAATTACTTGTGGCTCAGACCACCACATAGCCCTGTGGTTGTTTAATAATCAGCATGAGACAATCCGGGATTCGAAGTGGTAAGACCGGCTTATAGCCGCAGTTCCCCCACCGGAAATTTGCAAATTGCTTCACTTGCATACACCTTACTACTTTAATAAAATCAGTAACCAGATTTAAGGAGTTACATTACACTTGGAGCTTGTTAACGGATGGGCTCCACTGGCATTAAAGTACAGTCAGGGACAGTCACCCACTGTGTACGAATGCAGCTGGCATGGTCATATTCTCGATTCCCATAGTACACATCAGTTCGCTGAAGGATTATTGCACCCAAACAAATGCATTATAGAGCAGCTTTTGGGCCAGTCTGAGTGAACCAAATTGTATAGGTGCGGGTTCAAATAAATCGACATCACTAGCTATCTGAAAGTTCTAATGACTTTCAGGAGCTAAAAAGATGTCTAACACCTGGATTTTTGTGAGATTTTTTGGAGTTCAGTGTTGTTACTTTTGCCGAAATCTTTGTCAGTTCTGCAAAGACATTACTCTCGGTGCTTCCTATCGATGATCATGCCGTTAATTCGTGGTCTTTTGGAATCCACAGTGAATTTCAGAAATTCCTTGGTTGAAGTTGTATTCTCGGGCGATCGGGTAAAATCTGGCCAATTTTTCGCTAGTAATATTGGCACAGATGCCTTGTTTAGCCAACCAGATATTTTCTTACACTGCGTCGGCCTATGTGTTTGTATGTGAAGCTTTATCTTTGAGATGACCAGGTAGTAGCCTGTCTGGCACAGTGCCCTACGCCTTGACTTGACGAATAGTGCTTTTGGACGAGAGGACTACAATCTCTAAAGACCTGCACGAAAAAAAAAAACAAATGGATTTTGGAGCTGCTGATCGTTTGACAGTTTAGCATCCCTGCCTAATTAGCATGTTTAGTAAAAGTAATAGTTTTATTTTTCCGCGTCCGCAGTACACACTCAGAAATGAAGCCCAATTTAAATGGTAAACTGCAAAAAATATCGACGATGATGCTCTGTGTGAGCGGTTAATTGTGAACAAAATTCAGAGGTTGTGTTAAGTGGTAAATGTCTTCGACGCCGCCTAGCGTCTAGCATTTTCAAATACTTTACCTACACGCATGCGGAGGCAAGGCAGTACGCTGTAGCCCACGCTGCTCGGCTGCCTGAGTTAATATATTCAGTCCGCAGCCGGCTTGGCCTGGTGTGTAGTGCGTCGTTACGTCTTCGCTTTATCCTAGGTCGTGACGCTCCACAATTGCCGGTCTAAGTTATTATAATATCTAAATATTTCAGCTGGGCAGATCTTTTTCATCGTTCCTTGAAAATATTAACGCAACGTTAGGCTTAGCCATTAGACTGCGGATGAAAAGGTGGTGAAATCACATCTCGAATTCTCCATTCTGGTCCAATTGTTCAGACATTGAGGATCTAACCTGTAGGGAGTTATCCATCGCAATCCCTGTCTAGATGCAGTATCTTGAGGTGAGTTTCCCATTCTTCTTCGCTGTTATATAAACGGTAGCTGCTGCAATGTTGAAAAATTCTAACCACTATGACCATGCGTCGACAACACTTAGAAACATTCCACTGAAGAACGTCCAACAAAGTTCATATGAACTCCTCTCCATGATCTCGTCACCTCGGGTCATTACACACATGGTGGGTCCTTAGCCTCAAGTCTACATGGGCCGCAGTTTCAAATGAAACATTCCGCATCGTAATCGATTCAGGCCAATATGCATACAGTCGGGCCAGGTTTTTCATGCGGACCGTTGATGCCTTGGTCCATGATATCGTCTATGTTTGCAAAGGAAATTGTAGCTCCTTGCCACCATGTCTGTGCGTTTTCCCTCTCAAAGACTACATAATCCTGACCCACATTTTAAGCATGACGTTTAACGGAAAACAGGGTTTCAATGAGAGCAGTGACGTCAACATTGCATTGAACCTGCTAGCCGGTGACCGCAACCGTTCTTGTCCGGGCAAGTATTAATTGATTGCTCTAAACATTAGCGTTCGCTATGCTGTTTCGACCATATGTAGACGAAGTGATTGACCAGGATTTTTGTTGTACACCTGGTAATTTCTTCCGCTCTGAGTGTGAAACTAGCATTTCGCTAAGTACAACTGTTAAATTATATGAGACGGCCACCGAATAGCCCAGTGTGTCATGACCTTTTTTAGCGAGAATACGGCCGTTTTTTCACACCTGCGCCCAGAGATAGCCCATTTTTCTTGAAAAAAATCCAGGTTAGAATTTGCAGATATTATGATCGTAGGAATTTTATACGAAAAACGAGTATTCTGCAAACTCTGAAAACCTTTCCTGCCTTCCAAATTTCACTGGAAAGTTTTAAGTTCTTGCAAACTCTATACCACAACTATTATGTTTATTTCACCACTTGAACCTCTGGTCAGTTGCATTGATAGTTACTTCCATGAGCTTGATAATATAGATGTAAATATATTCAGGCTGCCTGCGAAACCGTTATCGTTCAATCCTCAGGTCTTTGGTTTGGGGGATTAAGGCCCACTTAGGCAAATGAATATTCAACGTGGAGGCACATTCAAATCGACTGAATTCCACATGGTTTGGAATGCCAAGCAATGCAGTTACTTAGGTGTTGTTGGTTGGCAAAGCTTATTGAGATGTGCCGCAAATGCGATCTGCTTGGTGGTTTTGGGCCGAATTCTGCAACCACTAGCTTCATTAGTTCCGTGAAAGAACCCATCAAAAAACATAATTTAACCTCGGACTATAGGTCATTAACACCCTTTTTGCTCCCAGAAAACGAGTTCTTACCCTTCCTGTCTCGAGTTGGTGACATAAAAAATAAAAAGGGACCTCAATATGAAAAGGGGTTCGGAAAACGTACGCCAGATGGGAATGAGCAGAGTGTTTTAATGGTTAAAATAGCGACATCTGTGTCGGAATCTGCTGAGTAAGGAAGGGACAAAATAATCATTTAAATAATAATATAAATAATCAAAACAACATCAGCAACACCGAAAACTTTCTCCAGTTTTGAGAATGAGGCGAACGCCACTGTGAAGGCATTCTCTGTCTAAAGGGTTATCAGAAGAATACGTTATCTGATAACTCGGATTAAGTAAATCGCTAATTTGATTTGATATTGTCCGCGTGTACCGAGTAGGCCACTTCCGACAAGAGAATATTCCCCCGATTCCATCATCTAAGAATGACACTAGCACGAATTCCGTCACATTAGCCACAGAAATCAAAACTCGGGAACAGCTACAGCCCATTAAATCACCTGGCCTGGTGTGCATATGAACAAAATGTCTTAATAAAATCGTTGATCAACTGCATCCAGTCTCCAAGATCTTCGAAAGTTCGATGGAGATGGGGACTCGCCCAACATAACCGCCACATATAAAGGGGAAGAAAAGCACTCACAAAACAGCTTTGGACCAGTGAGTTGCAAGCATGTGTTGCATACGGATAAAGAATAAAATAAAATCGAAATTAATCAGGCATCTTGAAGGAAGTAGCTTGTTCGGTAAGAACCCGTCTGGAATTAGAAGGATTAGATGATTTTTAACCGAACTTCTAATATCCATGGACAGACGGACGGAAACTATTGTGATGAATTAATTAGCAGACGCAGTAAACAGTCATCTCAGAAAGTTTTCGACAGTGTTAAACATAGACAATGCATGTTTAAAGTGCGTACAGTGAGTGTTACTGCGAAGATGTTAAAATAAATGAGCAATATCCCACACGCAGATTTCGGTTTGTTTGGTTAAATTAAACCAAATCGGACTGGGTATAATTCCACTGGGAGGTTCAATAAGAGGGTTTTCTATGTACGATTCTGTTTTTAGTTTACAATATATGCCCTAACTCGTGAAATTTTATGGATTTAAGCGAGTGTTTATAATATAAATAGGTAGCATTGACATTATTAGCAATTCAGGCACTCGCTTACATCCACCAGTTTTATCATTAGGAGATATTATAATATATGTAGGCCGTAGGTTGTTTTCGAGAAGGTCCACCATTTTGCGGTTCCTTCTTTGATCACAATACGTATTCTTCTCCATAGATCCACGCATTAGCAATGGCAGCTACGCCATAGTCCTTCGTGAATTCGGCTAGTGAGTACATCTGCATGAAATATAAACAATGGAGACAAAAGGTCACTGTACATATAAGGTGTGTAAAAGAGGAAGGAGATAAATTGACAGTACAGATACTATTTTCTAAAAAGGAACCCTCAAAAAATGTGGAGGATTGAATCGATGTCATAAACAAATCCGTGCAGTCCATGTATCTTGTTTGCCAAGACAGATGTCAATACACACGGTTGGTTGCTGATAAGTAAAACATGATTGGATGCTTCTGTTGACAGCATGTTTCCATTGTTGATAATTGAATTCAAACTGTGAGGTAACTGCAATGACCGTGGTTCTCCTTTATCGTCGTCCAACAACAGTGGGCATGTTGGCAGCTTAGGCAGGCGTCTTTCAGAAAAGTGCCTGTATACTTTTGCGCTATGTTAGTGGGCCCCTTGATGGTGCTGCGTACTGTTTGTAGGAAATATTCAAGGGAGTAGGCAAAATAGTTGTCCAATACGCCAAAACGAATGACATCCTCGTGGAGTTGAAGCAAAAATTAAACATTATAAACTAAATCAGATGGACTGTACAAAACGGGGAAACCGGATACAACATTATTCCCCACAAGGCAGGCTATATCTAAACAAGTTGTAAGCAAAATTTGGTACGAAAAATGAAAATAGCAACAAAAAATTGTAAAAATGTCCATAACTGGATTTCTACATATTGGAAGTTAAAACGACGGGACCTATATGGAATAGAAACTGTCGTTAATCCGTGGCCTTCCAATATTCAAGGCAGTCAAGAGGTCTGCACTTGCAAGCAAATTTAACTGGCAGCTATTGACTGCATTGTTTGATGAAGGCGTTCAGAGTTACGGAGATCTTACTGGTTGCAAAATGCCATATATGTAACAGCTAACGCATGACCCCCAGGCAGACGAGTTACATATAATCAATTGGGACGGAGGCCACCATATCAATGGGTAATTCCTCAAACGGGGATGTTCCCCTTTTGATGTTCTTGCTAGATCCTCAATTGAAAAGGCCTGTCATTCCACAGACGCCCACTGTGCACTGAGAATGTCAAGCGGTTTGCCACGGGGGTCCCAGCATGACAGTACCTACGTTGGTAACTTTAAAATTCATTTAAAGAATTACCTGTCACAGTCGCAATAAGCATTGTGCGCTTTAACTTGACTGACATACGAGCGGGTATGAGTGTAGCAGATGACATTCTCTAGCTTCGCTATCACTAAATTGTCCATATTGGTAAGTTTCAGGCCGCTTATGAGGATGTACTTCAGCTCTGCTGCGCATTACCCCAGAAAGGCATCTAACGGCTGTGCCCTACCAATACTGGAATATCCTCCGATAATAAATTGGTATCCAATGCTGGAATGGCTAACATGGTTAAGGATTGGCCAGAGGCACTGACCAGATCCTTTAAACAGCTTCATTCCGTCAATACGGAGCTGAATGGGCCGTTCGGTAATATTAGTTGACTGACGACCTTTCAACTCATCCAAATACCACGCTCAATCACCAAGTGCGCATAGCTCTCATTGGAAAGGGGCTTGCTAATAATTATTCGAGACCTATGCAAAAGCACACACAGACCTTTTGGCCCCTCCCTGTGGTACGGCCGAAGGATCTGGCACAACTTTAGCTGGGAGTACGGCAGTTATGCCTTGAACAGAATTCCCGCAACTACGTCAAAAAACTGTTTACAACAAATCGGTTTTGGCCTTCATCGCCTTCCACGTTTTCTTAACCTCCTAATTATCTAAGTACAAAATACTTCCCATGGAGACCTCTATGCTAAGCTTGGCTGTTTGCCGTTCCGGAGATACTTCTGCCACCAGGGACAACGTAGATGTGACAGAGGGATCCTCAGTGGCGTTTTAATATGCACACTTGATACGCATATTCCAATTGTAAATGGTGTTTTAGTGACATTCCCAGTACTTTCGCTTTATATTTACTTCGAAAGCAGGGAGAAAACCAACATGTAACTTATATAGCTGCATATTTAGGAACCAGTCTGTCAGTAGATATTTCAATCACATAAATGATCTAATTTTATATCTAGTGTCTCAAAATCAGTTGCAAGTCATGCCAGTTAAATATTTCAGTATGCCAAAAATCATGAAAAAAGCAATGAGTTACGTACGGCAGTCTGTCAAATGGCGACAATGCGCCTTGCAATGAAAATTAAGGACGTGGCGTGTGGCATGGTCAACAGTTAGCGCTCTCCAAATCACCAACTTAACCAAAACTTCTCAGACGTTCGTGCAATACTGAGTTCATAACCGATGCAAATAAGCTTTTAATCTTTCCATAGGCAAATCTGCCTAATTTTTATTTTAAGAAAATAAATGTAAGCCTAAAATGAGTAAGCACATGAATTTTTAATCTTCAGTTTTTCATGAATGAACTACCCAGGAGACAAAGGATCCGTCTATCACCTTCTTACCCTTTATAAGGATGGGCCGTTTGTTGGCAGGGTATAATATCTTCTAATGATAAAACTGGTGTAAGTCACTAAAAATGGCAGAACATGCACTAAAACTGGTAAAAAATTAGGATCGGTTACGAAAATTATGTGATGGGTGGTTCCGGTTTAACATATGATCAATCATTGCCTTAAACTGTGTCTAGTAGAATACGGGTAATCTCCTAGGAGGAATCTTCGTTGGCTGAGTCGCACCTGTATCGATCTCATGCTGAGCCACATTTGTACATCCGAGTGAACGGTCGTCCAAATCGAAGATATCTTTAAACTCCTTTATCAAACTACATAACTTAGAAAAGCTATCCTTGTCAAAAGTAGGGGGCACTTAATTATTAACATCTTCTAACTTGAATGCATTAATTACATGTTGACTATCCGGTACCTCGGTCCTTAAGGGCACTTAAGTAACGCTGACATGGAGAGTGTTAACGTTAAAGACTAAGGAACATTTGAATGCATTAAGAAAGTTAGGACCTAATATACAGTCCCAGGCAATGTCAGGACACAAAACGAACTTATGACTAAAAATAATGTAAACTATTTCCAAATTAAGCTTTATCATGCCTTTATGTCGCAAAGTGGCTCCGTTTGCCGTCTTCAGACTGACCTTAGGCTTTGTGCAATACTTCACTCTAGCCTGAAGTTGCAGGGAAATTTTCTGTTTAATGAGGGAACAGCCTGCTCCTGAATCAACTAAGCATGATTACGAAGTATTTCGTATGGTTGCATCTATAGCAGGGTAGTGTGGCATGTACCCTATGTTTGCAATAGGCATATCAGATATAAATATGCACTTACCAAGCGCTTCTTCCTCACCTGAGGTGATCACATGAACACCTGGGGAAGGTGGCGGGCGGGTCTGACAACGACGTTGTTGCCTCCATTTCCCGCGTCGAGGAGACTGTGGAGAGCCTCGCCAAGGAGAGGTCGGCTGTGGAAGGCCGCGCCAAGGAGTTAGGGGTCATAGGGAGCCACGCCAAGGAGAACTGGGCTGAGGAGGGCCCCACTGCCATTGAGCCGTCTGTGTGCCGATGCTGTGGCTCTGTGGCTGTACCACGGCGAAGGCATCGACTGGAGAGTCCTGTATGGTGGTAGGAGCTTGGTGACACCCGAAGGCACATGGCAAAGATACTCGGGCCAAGGGACAGGCCGTATGAATTTCCATCTCACGCCGAATGTTATAGAGGGCAACCTTGATGCTGCTGGGGTGCTCGCGGAAGAATTGGCGTCTGATCTCTGGGAGAGAGATCCCGTCGACGAAGTTTTCCGAAATCCTGACCTCGACCTCGGCGAAGGGCTCGATTGGGTAGACTTGCCGGGCCAGGAAATGAAGATATCGTTGGAAGTCCATGATAGACTCGCCTGCGTTTTGTCGGCGATTTTTGAGGATGGCATGGGCAACCCAGGGTATTGATGACCGTCTGAACTCGCGCCGCAGACGTTCGAAGATTGTCGCGGGTGTTAGTGACGCTGTAAGGTTGGCAGCCCTTGCCACCGTGTAAACTTCGTTGTCTTACTGTCCCAGGATGGCGACTAGGCGGGCACCTTCGTCTACAGCTTCCAGGTACGCCTTCGTACGATTCTCCCACAAATCGTATTCGTCATACACCGTCAACGTATCCGGTTTAGGTGGACGGCCTCCAGAGTTTGAATCTCTCTCCATCACCTGAACCAGCCTTGTTATCAGGTCCACGGTCATTTAAGATCCCAGCACTGCCAGCAAAAGGTAATGGACCCGTATGAGATACGCGACGAATCCCAAATTAATGACGCCCAAGTAAGATCAAGACAGTTGGTAAGGCGAAGAGTTTGGGAATTATTTGTAACTAGAAATTGGAATCCTTTTGGGCCTAGTCCTGCGAGGATCCTTTGGTGGGTATTGACTGTCCTGCGGAGATCTTTTGGAGGTCCGTAGGAGAAGGAATAGTGAGAGCTGGAGGAAGCATCAGAGAGCGGTCTCCGGTCCAATGTGATGAGCCTCAATTCTCCTCGGTATTTATGTCGTGTTCTCCAGACGATTTGATAGGCTTCCATAGAATAGACCAATGGGTATGCGTAAATCATACATTGTAGATCGAATATAGCCATTGGGATTATCAGTAAGTTTTTATGGCCTTTCGGGCCTGATTGGTAGTTACGACGGAGTGTCGGTTTCTGGCGCTAGTAATCTGCTAGTAATCTGAGCTGCTAGAAAACATTCAGAAACTTTTCATTCCATCTTTACGCAAAATCACTGAACAGCGTTATTTGGCATGTATTCTTATTCGTATAGATACATACTGCCTTTGCCAGCGCTCTTTCGGTGCAATGCAATAAACCAGTTCATGTTCGAATCTTCAAGGAAACTGTGTGGTTATTTCCGTCCTTTTAGTTTCTTCAGGCACACCCCATCCTGTGTAATGTTGTAACTTAAGGTTTTAAGGCTTTCACGTATATTTTGCTGTCAATGATCCGAAGTCAAATCTTACAGTCAACTCTCCTAAATAATCATTGCATTTTTAGAGTTTTTAAAACCGACCAGTTATTTTTGGTTTGCGCACTCTTTGAATTATTTTTTATTTCTATCAGTTCCCACTCATAGGGAAATGGGCAGTGAACACAGTACGTTAAGTGCTTTAAGTTACAAGAGTTTTAGCGCAACAGGAAAATTTCGAACTTCTTCCATGTGAATACTGCAATCGACATTTTTTCCAAAGATCTCTGGTATGTTATATTGCAAGTTAATTCGTAGTATATATTTGTATGTGAACTATGAATGAATAGACTCATTCTTCTGCTAAAGTTACATCTTTCATTGTTCATTATGTTGAAATTTTACCATCTGTATGCTCTCCACTCACAAACGTGTTTTATAAGCAGACTACTTGATCAGTATTTCATCTAAATTTGCTCGTCCGATCAAGGATGTAATAGCAATTTATTATTTTGTCCCACCTCATGGTTACCTGCAAAACAAGACCCAACGTTTTGAGTTAACTTTGATGTTTTAGCATACCATATCACGTCTTTTCTTGCCTTTAACTTTACGTTTATCATATTCTAAATTCACGCTCTTTGACGGAACACTGTAAGACTTTCCTTTTTACGAATTGCATTGCAGGGCAGGACGAATATGTACTCATCTTAGCAATACAGTGATTTCTATGGATTTAAATCTTCCACTAATATTTTATCGGATTTCCACGTTTCTTCTATGAAAGCTAATATTGATTTATTTTAATACGAGTTTGTGGTGGCAAACTAAAGGGGACTGCGACCCTATCGTTAAATTTGTTCATTGAAACTGCAGTCGCCGTATTTTCATTTAGTATATTAGGGCAGCAGATGACAGTTCCTCCTCGGTTGCCATATGTGGCCTCATTATAAACCGGATAGTTTATTTCTAGGCTTTATACTGATCACCCGACGGAATTTCATCAGGTGATCCGTCAGTCTCTTAAGAGACTGCAGAGAATTATTTTGTGGGAAATTTACAATTGTTTTTCAGGATTTGCTGCATATATGAAATAACTTGTTCATACCCCACTTTCTTTTGAGTAAATTTTATAATAACTGCTTTTTGGACACTAAGCCTGCTAGCAAGCCTATTCAATAATGCTCCATTTCATAATGCTAAACGAAGCTGAAATTTTCCCACATTTTTTGGTTTATTTAAATGTTTTTTTCTCAATTATTTCGTCTACTGGGTTTTTCAAATAAATAGCAACATGACAACCCATTAAACAGTACTAGCTCTTAGGCATTTGCTATGGGCATGTTTTAGGATTTTTAACCACACCATCACGGTTTTTTGGAAGATTTGGTTAGAACATACAATCTAGACGTGGTGTGGCCTGGTCGCTATGGTAGTCAAAAACATGAGTCTTGTGTTAGTGGATTTTTTCAAGTCGAATTGCGAAAGATGTTATCTAAAGGCGTAGACATTCATTGTTTGCTTGCTGCTTATTACTATCTTTTTGAATTTTCCTCAATACAGTGTCAGTTAGGATATTCTTGCCTTTCAGGCTTATTGAGGTATCAAATTTAATGCAATAGTGTATTGTTTTTTTTCTTACTTTCTTTGAAGTGTTTAATCTTTCGGAAAAGTGCATTTGTGAAGGTTAAAATATCAGTTACTTTGAAGTGTATAGTAACTCTACCTATAGATAATCTAATCACTTGCTTTGGTAATGGAACCTTTTTTATCAACCTTCACCATGCGTAGCACCCCTATTCTTAATTCTGATATTTTTAGTTAATTTTATAAGACTTACTCTGCGTTATTAATCCTAATCGTCGCTTACAGGAAAAACACAGAGTTGGTTGTGAACGAGACTGGATCAGAAAAAACTGTTCTAACGGACCAAAGCGAGATTCCCAAAAACCCTCACCAGTCATCTCTAACATCATGGGCGTCAAACTAAAAATCGGATCTATGGCCGATATGCTGGCTTTAGGGGCAGAACGTCGAAAGAGGTGGCGACTCAGACACGAGGAGTTCCTCCATATTGTGCTTTCTGCAAGGGCGGCCAAGCGAGCAGAGTTGGGAGAGGAACCGTTGGTTATCGAGCCACTTTCGGCCGAAGTTACCCAAGCAGGTTAACCTTTAAGCTGTGATTGCTTTCTGTTTATGACTGAAAGCTACGATTGATAGCGTTGGCTGCCAATTTGTATTTTGCTTTAGTGGGTGTTTGCTCTTATATATGTGTCTGGTTTCAAAAAAATGTGTGGGCCACAAAAAAACTAATTAATTCAAGTAAGATTACTACTTTAAACGATAAGAATAAATCAGTTCCAAAAGTAGGCTTACTGTTATTAACAAAATTTATTGAGACTTTCAAGCATTAAAATTTGAGTATTTCAAAATCTGAAGTCAAGGACCTACGCTTGATGTTTGTGACTTTTTTGCATATATTTATATTCAGACTGCAAACTCTGATATCCTCCAAACGAGAAGGTACTTAACAACGCCTCAAAATGTGGCACTCAAATCATCAGAATCAATGCCAGATATTTATTCATAATGGTACCTATGGCTGAAAACCCTACAGACATTGAGCTCAGGTGTATTTGACTGGAGAATCACCAATAATCTGTGCCCATCTAGCATTGCATACTGTGTTTCCGATATTTTGCACTCCCTAGTCAGCTCAATATGTATTAATTACTGTTCATCATGCTTTATAGAGCCGGTAACAAATTATAGTTAAACCACATCACCAGCAATTTCACCTTCTCTTAGTTATTTTGTAGCATAATTCCGAGCGCAGAGTAGACATCCGGCTGGCTAGCGTCACAGTCCTTAGAGAGTGCTACACCCTGGATGTGTTTGCATCATGCCTACTCAGCTTTTCATTACGCCACCATGTTGAGCGCTTCATGTCTTTTTGCCGCTGATTGTCGGGCGTGGAAAGATACTCTCGACGTAAGTATACCCTCGTTAGCTAAAACTAGGTTCAGTGGAAGTGGCACCCAGGTACACTTAGTTTTAGGATCTTTTCCACACCCCTCAAAACTACCTAAAGGTGACAAGCAGGAAAATCAAAGTGGGTCTCTCGTATCTTGACAGCCTATCTAACTCTTTTTTCGGGACCAGACGAGTATGGCTAAGAGGGAAGTTAAATTACTTGAAATTAAATGATACCAAATAGCGGATATGTTATGACCATAAACCGTGTTTCTTTTGATATGTGAAAAACGATTTTGAGGCTTCATATGCTCTATACCTCTTTTTTGCCAATTTTTATATCGATTCTGGAGGCTTCTACGAGTTGGACGAATGTTATCCGTCTATTTGGTTTGATATTTAATTTCTCCTATAATATCTACTCGGAAGGTAGTTCTAGTCAACCAGAAAGGACAGTTATTACGAAAGTTTAAGGAAAATATGAAGTTTTTAATTTGATTTTGTTACGGAGGAGCTTATTGGAGGAACACATGAGGTCGCGAAGTAATGGACTAGGTAAGAAGGCGTCTGTCAAATCACCGAAGAAGATCAGCCAAAACTTATAATCTGACTATCCGGTGTATCTCTTTTAGTGTCTAATGAAAACTTAGTCGAAACGTGCATCGAAGCGGGAGCAATGAATTTCATCTTTGATTCTCTGCTCTCAGTTATTCTCTTGTACCCGATTTTACGCTTTTATAGGTTTGCGGTTACTCATTTTATTTACTGTAGCTACTATTTTGGCTTATTTATGTGATCACAACTTACTTAACTCCCTGTTCCTCAATGGTTGGCAAATGGTGACGGTGGATCTGACGGTCTTACTCAGCGATGTTCTTCAACCATTAAAAAAAGATTTTTAACATTCCAGAGTATTACCTTTGATCTTGTTGAACTGTATCTGAGCCGTTTTTTAGTCGAACGACCATGCTTTGCTTCAAGTGAGTTGGTGGAATTTTATTTAGTGCAGCAGCATTAGGCTGATTGATAGGTAGTGCAAAACTGGCCTAAACTACTTCAGTTGCCTTTTTTAAATGGTTAGAAATATCACCGAGAATGTTTGGCAATGAGTGTTGACGGTCTTGCGAGATTTATTGTTTCCTTGAGAAATATGTAGTTTTAGTAAACATTTCAAAGTTCTGGACAAGGCAGAAATCTTTTAATGACCACGTTTATCGAAATCCATACGTATGGAGTTTTTGTAACTTGATCTCAGAGGGCCCTACTTTAAGTGGAGTCGGTTTGTCAGCTTGCATGTAGGTGTAAGTTAGGCCTAATTGACGTAGATTCTTGTAATGAACGATAGGTGTAATGCCGGCTGACAAATGGGACCTTCTTGATTTTCTTGATTTTACTGCTTCTGTAGATGGCAACCAATTCCGTATAAATTGTTTCCTTTGCCCTTTATAAAGTGCCATGTTTCTAAAAAAAGATTTATATAACCTTTAATCGTTGTTTTTATCATTTATTTCCATCCTTTCATACACAGGGCTTGTTCTCTGTGAAAAATGTGGTAGACGATTTAGTGAAGGTGTCTTCGAGAAACATAAGGACCTATGCAAAGAGGTCCGCGACCTTCAGGCAACTGATTTGACAGAGGAACAGAAGGACGCAAAGGCCCGCTTTTTAAAGCGCATGAAAGTAAGCATCCTCCCACAATTGCGCCTCAAGTACGAACCACTGAGTTATCAGTCGTTTCATTGTGTATTTTATTATTTTCAATCGCACCTCTGCCTCAGTCAATGTTTTGTTCTAGTACTCACGTCACGTTTGTGGACGCGTCAATCAGCAGGAAAGCACGGGTGAAAAAGAGAATTCTACTTCTGAACCTAGGACGGAGCTGTATCCACCTCTTTCGTGTGCTGCTGAGATGCAGAAGATGCAGTCCTTGCTGAAAGACATAATTCCTAACCTATCGAATGCTACTGAAAATCTGCAACAGTCCGATGTCTTGAACCAATTCTTGCAGCAGCTTCTGCCTGCAGGCTTTCCTCCCTCTCGCGACGATGCATTGCTTCAGATCAGCAATTGCAACAAGACTATTATGCCTAACTGCAAACTCGTTAATCCTCCGGAGAATGATTCGAGATCAGGTGGGTAATGGGTTTGCAAACCATCTGTTAATTTTCCTTATGCATTCAGAAATCGAACTTTCTTGCCCGCAGTAGCAGACGAAACATATATTGTTTTCTTATTAGGTGCACATTATAAGTAGTACATGCCATACGCACTTCACTCATCATCTGCAACGCAATCATGATCTGATGAAAATAGGCGTCATTAAATCTCATGGTTCAAATACCACGTGGTACATCTAGACCGAATACCATACGGGGGGTGAAGCTATAAATTAAAAACCAAGCAACAAGAATAGTTTTCAGAGCATAAAAGACGCCTTTGACTGTTAAACCCTATAAAGGTGAATATGATGGGTTTCTGGGTGGGTCCAAAAGCTCAGACCTAAATGGTGCTTCCAAACCTCCAAATGTCAGTCAGGAAAATCGTCACTAGTGGGCATCTTCTTTGCAAAAAAATAAAACAAAAACATTTTTATCTTAACATTGTGTGGCTACAAATTATTTAGAAAAAGAGGTAGGTATACGCCTTTATCTATCCGGCAGGACTAACAGGCACTGACCTGGTAGAATTTATGCTTTGCTCGAGGCTTCCATGCTCCTTTGCGTTGAATACTTTTTTTCTATTTTTTTTACTTGCATTTTTAGTTTCCCAGTTCTTATGTGATAAGAATAATCTGCGCAAATCCAGCGTAGGCGACGATTCCCCAAAGTATTCATCGCCCTCAGCTGTCTCTTCAATTTCTTCCTTGTCTACCTTTTCTCCACCACTGGATTCTTCAAGTGACTATAGTCAGAAAGGCTCACTAGAAGATGCGGAAGAGGAGTTAAAGCATAAAGCAGAGGGAACGTCCAAAGGGCCCCAATGTTTGCCAGGGGCGGTGCCATCACGCCCCTCCACTATTGAACCCAAATTTTTGACTGACTGCCTCCCGTTAAACCAGGACTCTGGGTGTTGTCTTAAGATGTGTAGAACCGCAACCACTGATAGCTCCAAATTAGCCACTGACACAGCCCTCACGAATGCTGCTGTCCCAGCTAGTGACGGTGATATTTACGTCACTCCGCCTAACACAGGCTCGAACGCGGAGCAGCCCACTCACCTAACAAATTGGAAGGCAAAACACCAACACAGTAGACCACATGGGCAGCCCAAAATTAACAATTATGTTAGGAACAATTGCAAGTCATCCTCTGGTGCAAACACTGGCCTCTCTAGGTTCCTGCCGACGTGCTCAAAATCTAGGAGCATTATCCCTGTTAAAGCGGACGCCAGTGAAGCCAAAAATACGAGTGCTAGTGAACGGCATCACCATTGTCATCGGCATCATCAGAATCGTCACCACCAACGTCCTGGGCACAGCGCGGTGCCACCTGTCGATGGTCACCAGTCGCAGAAGAAGTGCGAACCGTATTGCGAGACGGGCTCTTGTCTGGCGAAGCGCCAGGACTTCGCTGTGTTTGCGTCCTCCACGAGGAAAAACTGCGTGCGGCCTTCTGAGTGCTGCCCTCAACCACAAGTTGAAATATGCCGTAAAGAGGCACAAGAGGCTTCACAGACGCCGCTTTGCCATTCAAATACTGGCTCCTCTCCCGTGTTCTATCAATTCGTTAAAACCATGGAAGCGGGTGATCGAGACTCCAACAGTAGATTTCAAGATGAAATCGAGGTAAATGTTACTCAACTCCGTTTCTCTATATGGCCCTGAAGTTGTTTCCAGACAGGGTACCTGTTCCCCTGTTCTAAACCTATTTATAGCATTAACATTAATGATAACCCAGCCTTGCCCTTGACCCTAACCCTAATATTAGCCCTAAGCCCCCTGGAATTCAGCGCAAGGCCACCTAGATTATCGGGGTTCCCAGTCCTATGTTTTACTCAACCGCTTAATATATGTAGTTACATGTGAGCCCGCAAACACGGAGGCGGTGTTTACAGGCTGGACATTTTTAGTAGGTAAATGCGAGAATACAGCGTGGGATAGATGCTTCTAAGTCTTCTGCGCAATTTAAAATCAAGCAAAAACAGCCATTGCGTTTTTTTCAGGAACAGCAATGCTCTTCTCTTTTTTTCTGTCGGCCTAACTATTCCTTGCTTTTGCAGTTTAGGCTCGAGATGTATTTAGTGGTCTTAGGTTACGATTTGAAGTTGAGTTTGCTGTTTGATGCATAAACACTGAAGAGAGATATCGGCTAAACTTCATCCTCCACCTTGTCGACTGAATGAAAGGGAAGCTGTTGGAGATTAGGCCATTGACAACTTTCTTCCCCTCGTAAATAACTAAATACAGCCCAGGGTATTTGAAATCTATCCTTGTCAGCCTCTGCGGAAACGTTTCGTTACTTGGTCCTAGGCCGGAGAGCCCACAGGTCTCCTCTGAACTGATTGTATACTTTATCGGAGCTTACAAAACCTAAAAAACACATTCAGTCTCAAGGGGTTAATGCGCTTCCCAAGGCGCAAGGTAGATCTTACTTTCAATATTTTGAATTGTTCACCAGAAAAATCTGGTTCTAAAGGTTGTGTGACTGATTGTTAGTAATGCAATGTACAGCAAAAGGGCTTCTTAAAGTCATGATGGGCTAGTCGGAGCAAACGAAACTGAGAAAAATCTTAAAGACTCCATCAACGCAGTAACTGGCGCTTGTTAGATCACCCAAAATATGAAAGTACTGGCGGCACACAAAAGCTTAAGAAGCATGCATCCTAAAACCTAACAGGTTCCATTCTAAATAAGGATGAAAAAATAACTGACGAACAGTAATATCTTAGGGGGTAAATGTACGCGTCTACAGAATGTTAGATTAAGGGCTTAGAGAAGTGATAGGAACGCGTGTGTCGAGTGTAGAACAGGAGTCTACAAAGCTCTTCATAAATGGGTTCAACAGGAAGTAATCACGAAGGTAGTTGCAAGGTGTCGGAAAAATTGAACTTGCTCGGAAAAAATTTCGAAAGATGCAGGAATAGGGAACAGTTGCAGCCTAATTTGCATACTGAATTACTTCCTGTCTAGTAAGGAGACGACCATTTTCCGATGACCATGCTGAGACATTAGACATATCTCGTCCAAGGCAGCTTCCGCCTTCGCATTGTAATCAACCAGATTCATTGCGCTTTTTGTCCCCTCCCTCCACTTAAATATAGTGTTTTGGAGTTCGTTTAATTGTTACTTTGCTGCCAGTCTTTGATTTGGCGTTTCGAATAGTATCGGTAGGTTGCGGATGATTATTTCTCGCAAGTTTCTGTTTGGCCGTAGGCCAACTCTTTCAGGAAACGACTTTTCAGCAGGTAAACGTAGTATCCTTTCCAGCTGGACAATTTCGCTTACGTGTTAGAGCTTGTCTGGGGATTTGTCCGTTTTCTTATTTTTTGTACATTTTTAAGAAGCCAGTGCTACCTGGATCACCCTGTGGCTCTAATTCAGTCACGAGCGCCAGTTTTATGTCCGCCGTGACCAGCAACTCCCAGTATTGGTTAGCAAAGGCCTCCGACCAGTTCAATCAATCCACAACAGTCAGTCCTACCAGCTCCCTCAGTCTTGTGTACCTCGATGTGGATAGTGCCCCGTCAGACGACGTATCTATGCGCTCTGGTAACGTGGTGAAGCCATCCACCTTTTCTTCCGAAACTTAGTGAGTTCACTACTGTTAGATGGAATTACAATTTCAATTGAATACCTTATCAACACTTCACGATATACTGCCACATAAACACCAGTACTTATATGTTTATCCTTACATCATTGAACACGGAAAGACTGATTGAGCTGAGAATCTTCTTAGGATAAGAAGTTGACATTTTCATCCTTTTTTCTATTGTTGGCCATCGCAGCTGGGCTAATGAAGCTAGAGGTTGTTTGCGTTGATATCCTGAATGGGTTTGTCCTCGGGAACTCTTACCGAATGCCCTTTTCTGATGTCAATAGCGGGAGGCGTTCTTGATTGGCGATGAGGTTCTACGTTGAGGCTGCATTATTTTTCGAACAAACCAGTTATTAACAAATGCGCTCCTTGCAAATCCTTAAAACTTAATATAAGACTTCCGAGTTTTAGGAGACCATTATTTCGACCGTAACATCATACGCTTGGTCCTTTTGGTCTAGTAAACCACACGGCGAGGCCAGGTCGATTTACAGAGTTTACAGAAGACCTTCCCTGCAGATTGTATGTGACACTTGATTTCCGTCTGACATTATTACGTCGGGAGTGTAGAAACCTCTGTCGAGACGAAGAAGTCGGCTACCCCGAATGATTGGACACCTCCTGTGTAGTGAAACCACTTTGTTTTAGACTGAGGGACCTTCGTACTAGAATTAGAAGCTGTGGAGGGATTATGGCTCGGATGGTCATGTTATGCTCTGAAAGGTGTCATTGGGCTATAATCCTTGCATATTCAAGCGCCAAAGTGGCATAATAAATTATATTTTTTATCGGTCTTCTAAATGATTCAGCCAACTGGATGGCAGATATACAGGCAGTTGAGAGAGTATGTACGGGCAGTAAGTAAATGTCTGTGTCTTTAAGTATTTGGACGTTCCAGTAGATTACATTCATTGTTTTACTGTTGTTCTAAGATACAATTTCGCATACTGGACAAATGCCCCTCTGACAGATGATCGGGGCATGACTTTTGTTACAGGCGTTGTCGAGCGGCGTCAAGGATTGGGCCGGTGCTGCACATATTATTTCTCCCCTCGTGCCCAACCTTTAGCGAAGAATGTCACCTGAAAGACGGTGATGGCACATGAATCCGAATTTAACGACGGCAACTCTCACACTATAATAATACCGCTAACATTTCTGTATATGTATAGGGTGCCAATTTGGGGACTAGACAAATAGCTGGCACCCTTGAGTGTTCCTGGGTCTTTTTAATTTTTTTTCTATTTTTCATGTCTCTTTTAAAATGTGGTCGTTTTCGTCTCGCTTCCAGTAAAAATTTCTTGCAGCTGGTGGCACTTACCAGTTTTATATATAAATATTCATTGTACTTGATACTGGTTCAGTAACTCTGCTAAAATAGTAAAAGCGCACGCTTTACGCACCACGGTTACCGACGTTTTGTCTTCTAGTATTGTAATCAAAGGCGTGAAACCTTCCCTGAGCCGTTAATTCCACTTTTAAATTCAAATAATTGCGTTATCGATCTTATAATATACCATGGATTAAAGCTATCTCATTCACCCAGATATATTGACTTTCTAATCGGTATCTCTTCTGGGGCCTGTCTTCACTAAATAGGAAAGTCACTGATTCAATGGTTACCTTTTTTACGAAATTTCATGCTGTTTATATGAGCATATCTTTTTTATCTTACATTATTAAAAAGTAGACTATTTTCTCAATTTTTCTTATCGGAAGGTACGTCATCTTGAAAATTAGCATTTAAAACATCAACATATTTTACATCAGGTTGAAACCATTGTTTGCGGTAAGATCGCAATCCATTCACTAATAAAGCTGGCCTGTTGAGCTTGCGATTAGTTTCTGATATATTTCCGTATATTTTGAGGTTGATTTGTATGCTTGATTAAAGAATAAATGGATTATTGAATTGCTCCTAGCTTACTTACATAAAGGTTAATTTGGAACACTACTCGACATGCAAAAACAGCAAATTTTAATCAATATGAAAATTAGGAGACTTTCCATATATTTTGTCTCTGAATATCAAAGTAATTGAGTTATTTTTGAAATAACCTTAAAATTATTTTTTTTCTTTGTGATAGGTAATATTTTTCTTTAAAAAACTTTAAAAAACAAAAATGCATAAAGCTGTCGTGGTTCACGGCTAAAAGATTTTCCAAACCGACTATAGTATGCTATGATGTATGAAGTATACAATTTTTCTCAATTTAGGGAAAGAAAATGGCATTTTCCTAAACAAAGCAAGGTGTTAGGATAGCATGAAAGACGTAATCTCACTAATAAATATCCATTTCTTCAATAAAAGTACAAAATTAGACTTTTATTGGGGAGGATGGACAGCTTCTGAACGGCAACCGCCCACGGCATAACACAGAAACATGCCAGGGTTGGGTAGCATAATTCAGTTCTCCAGCCTTTTGGTCACATGGCATATCAGTAAGTTATCATCTACACGCTTCTGTATCGTGAAAAAATGTTTGAGTTGTTTCAATTGAGTGTCCTTTGGGGGTGTATAAGCCAACCGCATCACGCCACCATCTGCTTCTTCTCTTAAGTAAATCCAAAAATTTGCCTGCATACACACTCGGGAATGTGACCTCGGTGCTCTTGACTCAAACCCTTCGTTCGGACACTGGCACATTCAGGCCTTCTCAGGATCGACCTGTTGTCCGCAATGAACAGGAGCACCTAATGGGCAAGGAAGGGCCACCTACCACGATGTTGCAGAACATCTCAATTTCGGATAACACCGAAAGTCTTGCACATTACAGATTCTGCAGCCAATGTGGAGAACGGTTCTTTGAAGATGCAAAATTCTGTGGACTGTGCGGCACTAGTCGGCGCTTCGGTCGCCAGCCCTCCCTTGCGGTCACAGAAGTCCGACCGAAGGTCAACTTTGCATCTGGGCAAGCATCATCCAGTTAGCAATCCTAAACTAAGAGGATAACAAGGACCGTTTAGAACTTCGTGTCCACAACCGGTGTCTTCTCTTAATTCCATTCGATCGGAGTGATCTGACTACTGCTGCGCAGTGCTGTCCTCTACAGCGAACATACTGTTCTATTTTCGACCATCGGATATTCCAAAGATGAGTCTATCTTTCTTTTTGCTCTCTGTTTCCCTTTATTTGCCTCTGGGCTTATGCTGTCTTTGTCAAGGATAAAAACAATATTAAGTTTAATGTCTACCTCAGTCGCTTTTGTTTTGGGTTTAAACGTGTGTACTTCTGTTTTACGTCCCGATAACTCAGCTGTCTTCGAGCATCAATTAGTCTGGCGTTTTTTTGTGTTCACATTCCCTGAAAATCTCGTGATTCTAAGGTGATGAAGGGCTGGAGCAGTTCGCTTTAAGTTGTATGAAAAACCTATTCAGATTAGACAACAACGCTGCTTTTGTACTTTTATTTCCGACCTTATTGTGCCAGTAAATGTGAGATACGCGTGATTTCCATTCAGTTAATAATATAAGGAGGACAATTACGTATCAGTACAAGGAGCTCCCGGTTCGGTACTTGAAGTTTATGGTATTATTAGCGCTGTTGTTTTGGTAATGGTGTAGATCATATACAGCCTGCGTTCTTGCAGAGCAGAACGCAAGTTGCTTCCTCCTTAACCTCACCTCAGTCTCCGTGCTGTCGACTTGCACAAACGACGTCTTCCATCCCTTAGGACTGCATGGCACCCCGTAGCTCCCTCCACAGGATCTCGACTCCAGGCTTTGCACATATTCCAGTTTGGACTTCTTTCAGTTACGAAAATTCAATGGAGGTTTGGCTGTCTCAATTCAAACAGTACTTAGCTCGTATGATGTCCATTTACCTTGGCGTCACAGCAGTGATCCATCCAGCAGTCAGTACCTCACATAGAATTTAGCCTGTCACGTTGGTTACAGGAGAAAAATAGGATGTAGTCCAGAAGATGGCAATGACGCGAGTGACGGTGCATACATGTCGCCTTCTTCCACATCTGAAGACCGAAAAAAACAGCATGAGGACAAGGCTGCTGCTGTTGAAGCTGCAATCCCGTGGCGATCGAGCACTCCCTCCCATGTAGCGTGATGTGGGTCAACACGAGCGAGTAAGTCGCTAAGGCCCATCCGTTTTTCCGCCTTTGGCATGCAGGTTTTCGGCACACTTGCTCTTCAAGCCCTCGTCATTGACCCTCGGTGGGGAGCAACATCGTTTATGACGGTTGTTAATTTGTTCATCCGAAAAAGTATTCGCAGAGTCATGTGGTGGTCATTGACCCATTGTGGCAGTTAGGATAGCTATCTCATGCCGTCGTTTATGTTGGTGGAGGTGGCTCGGTCTTCTCATTGCTCTACCATGGTACTTCCGGGTTTCATCGAGAGCCTCCGTGTCCGCGTTGTAGTGTCAGTTACCGAACATCTAAAACTCTTCTCCATTCTGGATGGTGAGCAGTGTTACTCGCGTAGCCTGTAGAGAGGCACAGCAATAGAGACGGTGGTTATTTTTTCTTGTAGAGTTTCGACAGCATTATTTTATCCACAAGCCACGGCCAACTTGCTAATGACGTGTTTTATCACAAATGTTGTATACACATTTTCTAACTCACTCCCTCGTTATGGGACAAGCAGTGCAACCATTGAGTCATATCAGGGTGCTGCGAAATTCAAGCATGGGTCATGACTTCTCATAAATGAAGAGGCTATCCGAATTTGCCTGGACATGGGCGAGCTTCCCCGTCGTCGCTTTGTATAATTTTTTGGGAATCAAAGTTTACACGAACATATGCTTGCTTTTTAATAGTCACCGTTCAGGTCCAGTACGTAATGATTAGCAAAGAAGTAATATTCAAGTAGGATGTACTGTGTCAATGGATTTCCCGTTCCCCTAAAATTGAATTGACTAAAGCCTAGTCCACGGATGGGAACTCAATCAATCGATGTATCGATTTGGCACCGGTGTGCAGAGCCCTGCACAGTCACCTCCAGGCTTGTGACAGTGATCATGTCTTGATTTGTATCCCCTATAAGTGTCACCCTATTTTTTGCTGCTGCTATCGTGGACGACGGAATCCTGCAGGAGTTCGAAAGTTCGGAATAATAAAGAAACTGTTCCGGTGCTCGAAAAGAGCTTGGCTTTACTCATAAAATATTTTTAATGGAAAAAGTTCACATGGTAGACGAAGGGATTTGTGTGCGAATTAATATATAGTGATAGTAGGATATCGCACACTCCCCTCACCCTCCGGGACCCAGTGTCATGAAAAACCTAAGAACAGTGGAATCGGATCGAAAGCAGTTGGCTGGATCTGTATGAGTTTGCGCCTAGACATGCCATCACCACCACCCACACCATGTATGACAGTTGTTGTGCGTAAACAACCCCAATAACGCCTATCAATGCCTGATCTGATCTCCGTGTGGGGCCAGTGCATTTACAGTGCCATCAATTGTAGAGGTAAAACACAGGCGGTACCTCACATGTGGACCGAGTTACCGCATTAGTTGACATCCCTTCAAGTTACGGATTTTGGCATCTTGCGATATATTTAAGCATGTTCGCTTTTTTATAGCGAGAGATACACTTACGTGCAGGGAGGATGGATTCCTTGGTGTCTCTCTTCCCCTTCTATGTACCAGTCGATTATCAAAACTTGTGAATTAGATGGTAATGAAACTTTACGCCGCGCTTGACGCAGTGGGAAAGCCTACTTTAAGACTTGCCACCCGCGCATACAGGTCAGCATTTGTGGTCTAGCGCGGACATAGAACATTCTGATAAATATTTTCCGCGAGGGTCCGTTTTGATTCAGCACCTCTGAAGCCTAGTAAATTTTAGGAAACCAAGTTCTCTCAGGGTCCGTTAAGGTATACACTCCAATCTCGCACGAAACTGCTGCAGTACAGCACCGTTTTCGGTTAGTTTGCAATTAGATGAAACAAGGAAAGAAGTGTCAACACTGCCGTTTAATAAAGAAATTGCATCCCGCAATGATTCAGCCACTAAAATGAATGTTTCAGTCGCCAATGGGGGTGAATCCTCCTATAAAAATGCCCCCACTGTAGGCTGGTATAGGCGTGAAATTTTGAACAACCAGTTTTGTCAGTGCATAGCCTTGTCACTAGCGATGACGAAATAATTTTTCATTAAACTTGTACCATGGGACGAATTATATTTTTCTAGTGGTTTCCCGAAGATTTGATGCATTTCAGAGTATGGTAGGTGAAATAATGTATGTATATGGCTACCCTAAACGAACACTTACTTTTTATTCATACTTGCATACGTATTTGGTGCAGAAGTTTATAATAGGGGGCTACAGTAACAACCATAAGTAATATTAAGAGGAAGTGGTGTTCACGGGTTAAGTCTGATCGCAGGTACCGTTAGTAAGGAGAAGGTCGTTGAAATTTCGTGAAGAAGTCATTTGAACCTTCGGAGTCTTAAATTGAAATTTATTGGCGTCTGCAGTGGCAAATAAGGCAACCAGCACTGATGACCGATTAGACTGTTAGAAACAGTAACCTTCACCAGATAGGAGAAACTTACCTTATCCAACTTGAAACATTACCGCTCTTTTTGCATTTATGGTAGAGATCTAATAGTTAATTAGCTACAGAGGAACCTCGGGTGACGAGCAGCCCCACCTATGAGCATTTTGGTTAACGAGTGAGCCATTTGAAGAAAACTTGTGTCGATGGACCAGCATCTGCGCAATTAACGAAAAAAACACGTTACGCTTCCTAGCGTTCCCACTGGTTCTCGTAATTTCTCGGACGCCTCCGACGACAGTGTTGTTGCTTTATCGCGCAGAATAAAAATCCGTCTGCATTTATATATGCAGTTTTGTTTTTATCCCCCTCCCCCCACCCTGACAACCGTACAATTTGTTTTACTTACCCGCATATTTGACTTATTGACACAGTGATATAAATGTAAAGGCCTGATGAGAATTTATCGAAAGCTAACGTATGCTCGCCAAATTGTCTTTTGAATTTTTTTCAATGGGAATTTTCGCTACTCTAAAAACAGTCCAAAGATCCCGCGGTGTTAAAGGCACTCAATGGGTACCTACGAATAAACACCAAACTTGTGGAGGCGAAAGTACGGGCCAGATTTATTGGGAAATGCGTCGAAGGAAATGAGTACCCGAACTTCTACTGGAGAGCATTGCGAAGGAATCGTACAGTTATCACCTGCGATACCTTGAGAAGGTATGCTGAAAATGACCTGGAAAGCACCCGTGTAAAAGTGGAAGAACTAGCACGTCACGTATGCCAACGTGCAGCCATACTCGACCACCTAGACAAAGATGAGAGACAGGAATTTGAGAAATATGTGGGGTCCATTGGGGAAAAACGTGGAGAAATAAAAATAGCTGCCCTGCTTCGGAGTGTACACGAAGGCAGACCACAATCGAAGCTGCCAGAAGACCCAAGTCGGTACGTACACGATCTTTCGTCTATATCTCTTGATAAAACGTCGATCGAAGCCTTATCACTTGGTCCTAAGTTTTGCTGCCCGCGTCAGAAACCCAGCCAACTAGAGCTAGAAACACAGTTTGAAAATCTCCTTAATCAAACTCACGATCTCCAGCCAGTTTCGACAGACAGCGTTCAATACCTTAAGTCTACGTTAGTTAACTGTTCTTACCAATATTTGAACAATGGCCAGAAATTTCGAGGCTTACTAACAAAGTCGCACATGGAGAAATTAAAAGAGCTCCGCCAAAACAACGATGTCCTCATAACGAGGCCAGATAAGGGAATGGGCGTTGTGGTAATGGACAGAACAGATTATATTATGAAACTTCAAGCAATTCTGTCGGATAAGGGAAAGTTTATTAAGACAGAAAAGGAGAAAGATCGGACTGATGAGGTAGAAGCACAACTGACTGACTGTTTGAAAAGACTTCAAACGGAAGGTCTGATAAGCGAAAATGACCTAGAGCGCCTCCGCCCCGTCGGCACGCATGTACCTCGATTGTACGGCTTACCGAAGATCCACAAAGATGGCACACCCGTTCGTCCCATCCTAGATATGAAGAACTCACCATACCATGCGATAGCAAAATGGTTAGCGGACAAACTAAAGCCCATACAGGATCAGTTAGCGCCACTTAGCTACCGAGATACTTTTGAGTTCGTTGAATGCGTGAAAGACTTCGACCTGAACGGCATGACGATGTTTTCACTGGATGTCTCGTCTCTTTTTACGAATGTGCCAGTCACGGAGACAGTCAACTATATCTGTGAATTCATTACTTCCAGCCAACAAGATATAGGAATACCAGTGAATGCGCTCAAGGAACTATTATTAAAATGTACCTTGAACGTACAGTTCCTATTTAACAACACCTTGTACAGACAGATAGATGGAGTAGCTATGGGCTCACCCCTTGGTCCACTTCTGGCGAATATTTTCATGGGCAAGCTAGAAGCTTTACAGCTTCGTCCGCAGATAAATCGTTTAAAATATTATGGGCGCTACGTGGATGATATCTTTGCGATTGCATCTGAACAAACGGACATTTCAGCTGTAATGGATACCATGAATCAGGCGCACAAGTCAATAAAATTTACATTGGAAGAGGAACAATCTGGATCGCTCCCTTTCCTGGACGTGCTTCTGAGAAGAAGGCCTGACGGAAGTATTCGACGTAGTGTCTATCGTAAGAAGACATGGTCCGGACAATACACCCACTTTGGGAGTTTTGTACCGCTGAACTTTAAGCGTAATTTAGTGCGATGTCTGACACAAAGGGCGAAAAGGATCTGCTCGGCCGATAGCATTGACGAAGAGCTTAAGGTTGTAGAAAGCACTTTTCGACAGAATGGATATCCAGATAGATTTATTGCTAAGAATATGACCGAAAGACCTCCAAAGTTGCCGTTGTTAACGGCAAACAAGAAACAACTATTCATCAGGGTTCCATTTCAAGGGGATGCAGCAAGTGAACTCCCTACGAAGGCGCCTAAGCCAAGCTGTGTCAAGCACCTTTCCAGCAGCTGATGCCCATGTACTTTTCTCGACTTCTCCCATCCTTTACGGAGGGGGCAAGGACAAACTGCCAGCCCAGACCACCTCAATGTGCATTTATTCTTTCACTTGCTCCTGTGGAGCAGAATATATTAGTCGCACGAGTCGGCGTTTGTCCCAAAAGAGTACGAGAACACCTTCCAGCATGGTTAGGAAAGGGACAGATAAAGAACATAAACAGCTCTATCCTCGCACATGTGGTAGACACAGGCCATTGTGTAAATGCCAAAGAGGCATTCCGGGTAATTTACAAGGTCCCCTCAACCTATTCAAAATTCCTTGGACAGCGTCTGTTGGCTACGGCAGAAGCAGCGGCAATCAGGCTACGCAAACCGGTCCTGTGCGCTCAAAAGAACTTTATACAGGCACCGCAATTACCGTGGCCAAAAGCCACCAATTTAGCCGCCCGCATCTAATTACCTGTTCCGGCAGCCACCATTCCTCTGACCATAATCAGAAAACGGACCGCAATTTTGTTTTTATCCCCCTCCCCCCACCCTGACAACCGTACAATTTGTTTTACTTACCCGCATATTTGACTTATTGACACAGTGATATAAATGTAAAGGCCTGATGAGAATTTATCGAAAGCTAACGTATGCTCGCCAAATTTTCTTTTGAATTTATATATGCTTTTCCTTATTTTTTGGATTTTCGACTACAATTTGTAACCAATGATACTGCCAAAGAAGCTGTTTTCAAGAGGAAGAAATAAATAATTACTGTAGATGTCAGGAAGGAAATCATAGAAAATCAAGAATGAGGAGTTCGTATGACTGATCTCGTCAAGGAATAGGGAAGGTCCTCATCAGCAATCTGCACCATCTTGAAGAGGAAGGAAGAAGTAAAGAAGCTTGACGCGGCTAAAGTAGTTATCGAGGTTACCAGGCACCGTCCAAAACTCCTTGATGTTTAAAAGCTGCTCTTGGTCTGGGTGAATGAAAGGCAATTATATAGTTAGAGTCTCTGAAGTTATTTTGTGTGCTTAGGCAAAATTGTTGTATGTGGACCTTGTCAGAAAGACACCAGGCGCGTCATCTCAAGAAAAAGAGATATTTAAGGCAAGCCGGGGTGGGTTGAGAAATTTGGGAAGAGAAGTGGTAAACAGAGTGTTGTGCGACATAGGGAGGCTGCCAACTCTGATAAATTTGCTGCCGATAAATTTGCGCCAGAGCTCCAGGAATTATTTTTTTTAGGGAAGAGTTCTTGCCCCAACATGTTTTTACTTGTAACGAAACTGGCCGGTTTTGGAAGAAATTGATGAGGAGGCCCTACAGCATGCTAGAGGAAAAATCTTTGCCTACCCCGTTCTCTGGACCAATGCAATTGGCGATGAAAAGGTCAAACCGCTGCTCGTCTATCACTCGGAAAATACATTAGAGTGCAAGGCGTGTAAAGTGTACCAGACGCGACTGAATGTGATGTGGCGGTCATATACGAAATCCTGGGTCAATGACGGTTTTAGCCTCTCAGATAAGAATTATGTTGAAGGGGAGCAGTTACCACTCAAGGCCTTGCTTGTGCTCGATACTGCTCCTGCGCATCCTCCACAGATTAAAGATGATTTTTTCCAGGAAATCAGTTCATTACCATCAAGGTTTTTCCTCTCAACACCACTCCACTCCTCTGATGCATGGACCAGAAAGTCAGTATAAACTTTAAGGAGCTCCACATGAAGGAGTTGTTCGAGAGGTGTATGGACGGGACAGACACTACAGAGCTGACCCGCACAGCATTTTGGAAGGAGCACTTTAATCTCCTCGACGCCTTGCGTTTGATCGCTAAGGTCTGGGGAGGAGTGACACGGAGGACCCCAAACTCTTAATGGCGAAGCCTGGGGTCTGAGGGTGTCCTTGAGCGAGACTTCGAAGGTTTGGGTCCTGCACCTGCACCAGTAGACGACCCGTAAGTGCATCTAGTGGATGATATTATCGATCTGCGCAATTTGTGGTTAGGGGATGGATACTGCTTATGTGCATGAGTTAGCGTAGAAGCAAAGGGAGAAGCTGACCACTGAAAAACTCATGGAACTTAAGAAGAAACTGAATCAAGAGGAGGCAAAAGAATTCTCATCAAGGGAGGAAGAGGATGAGGTAAGGGATGATGTAGCCTCTTCAAGTGTGATCAGGGAATTGTCGGGACCGTTTGAAAAGGTGAACGCATTCTTGGAAAACCAGCACTCTGATAAAGCAGTGGCTGCATGGTGTGTGAACTTGTTTACTGACAATTTGCCATCTCGTTTGAAGGACATCCTAAAACAGAGACAAAAGCAATTGTCAATAGGGACTTTCTTTGAAAAGGTACAGAAAAGACCTGCAAGTGATAACGAACCACAGCCAGGTCTCAGTGGGAGGAAATTCATGAGAAGAGAGCGCCCACCTACTCTCCTTCCACGCCGTAACCCCTCTCCTCCCCATCGTTTCTCTCAAGTCAGCAACGACTCTTCATAAGGTAAAGTTGGACTGAAAACAGTAAAAATTAAAATAATTACATTTATTATGCTCACCTTATAAAATTTCCCATTGATGTTTTCCGGGTTTTAAAAGGATTAATTTTATTTTCATTATTTTAAATGGGAAAATTCTTTTCGCAAGACGAGCGTTTCACATGACGAGCTCGGCGCTGGAACGGATTAAATTCGTTAGCCGAGGGTCCTCTGTACTTGTGTTCCAGCTGACCGAAGCATTGAAGCTCGCTCACCGAAATCCAGCTCGTGGACACATCTTCCGAAGGTGCCGGCTGAAAATAAACTGACAGTCTTCTGTAAGGCACGGTTATTAGAACCCTCCCGTCATATTAAATATGTTCTAATGCTTAAGTCCGGGGAAGTGAAGGTTAGGCATAGGATGGATTAATTGCGATATCGATTTAGGTTGGTTAACATTATGGTCAAGGTTGAGGTTAGCTGAAGTTTATTTGTAGTAAGAGAGTAGCTATAACCATGCCCAATGAAATATTCTATCAAGCTGTCCTATGAGCTTCCGAATAGATTGTATTTAGAAAAGCGGACCCTTTTAACATCCGGTACTTAAGCGGATACGGGATTTCAGTTAGCTGCGTTCTGAGAGCAGCAAGATTTCACTACAGTTAAACGCTAATATACGGTGAATAGAATGTTGTTTGGCTACAAACCAAAATGAATTCTTCCGCTATTCAACCTAATATTAAGTGGGTATATAATTGATGGGGATTCTCCGCAGTTCTATAGAAATTGTTGTATAAATAGTTTTGATGTCAACATCCAGTTTAATTACATGAATACATTAGTCTGTCTTTCTACAGCATTGGCCCGGGAAGGCTTTTGAAGACTGTATGTTTTGTAACACTTTTTAACCAGGACAATATGCCTGTTTGGGTGTTTCGTCCAAGGAATGTTTGTATGACACACATTCAATATCTGAATAATAAAATTATTCATGATGATGATGTGCTGTGGAAAAACTGTATTTATTAATTATCATTTATACTGGAAAGATTAATTAGACTACCTTTGTCATAATAAATTATTGATTTTTATTTCCTTTGAGATTAATTAGAATTTCAGGCAAAATATTCCCTTGGAGTAAATACCCAAATGAGGGTACCTTCTATTGTTGAGTCGCATAAAACCACTACAAATTGTTCCTCTACTTCCCTGAAATCAGTTTAATGGTGACTGCTGCAACTCAGGTAATAATCTTTTCAACGCAAGATGGGGTTACTGACCTACTTAAACTGCGTTGCACAATTATCTAACAATAAAAGGAATATGCAGTTTGTGGAATGTTTCAAGAATTGAGCACATAATTACAAATGCCAGAAAATAACTCGAGGGAGGAATGACATGCAACCATTCTGTTTGCCCAACTTTGACTAAAATAAGTCAACCACACCTATGTTTGAACAAAAAGCCTCCTACCATCGTGCCTCGCAGGTCGTTAAAGGTCAGAACCAAGTACCTTTCTGTGGGGAGGGGTAGCTGTGTGTGAACGACTGAGCTAAGTAATGTGGCGTCCTTGCGTTGCGAAATGACGCATCTACGGCATAGTCTGCCGTTATGTTGGAACAAACCTTGAAAATAAGCGTCAGGCTCTCGCAAACCACGCATACTGTGCCTGCGTCGTTGTGGTCCCGCTTGACCTCAACAAATTTTCACACAGATGTCATTTCAATACATCGTTGCTTAGCACCGTAGTCAAGCCCCCAGTCATGCCTGTTTTTACCTACGCAGCCAACTTTACCGGCAGACAACGAGACCGTGAAAAAGCAATTCCTTCCGACTGGCCGCGTCTAGACACGGAATTTAGCCATTACCGTGGCAGCAAGGCACAGGCGTCAAACTGCTGACTTTACTCCATGGCCCTTTTAAAAACATTGATCGGGCGGAAAGCCACGAAGGGCTAGGTGATGCAGATATCTAGGACGAAAACTGACTACTGCTCTGAAACAGTAAAACGGGGTAAAATACATATCACTATATTACGGACAAATAAACTTAGGCACTAAAATGTAAGATGAACGCTTCAGTTGAACAGACAGGAATAATATGCAGATTTATACTCCTGGATAATTATTACTTTGCGTGAGGGGATTACTATTCAGTCATTCATGTTTCAATGGTTCGCAGTTCGGGCAAATTTAAACATCTGCATGTATTGTTAGGCTATGAGGAGTACAGACGAGGTGCTTAGAAGCTACACGATTAAGTTATCAACCTGTTTAGTCAATTAGAGTTTGAAAATTGCCAATACGGAAACCTGATAGTTCCTTAACCACACACACTTTCAACCACAGAGTTTCACAAGCTAATGAGCATTCTCTAATTTTACCTAATTAAAGTAACTTCTCGTAGGCTAAAGTCTCTCTTTCCGTGTAGTGCTTTCTCAATTTAATAAACTTCCGTTAAACCCTCAGTCAAAAATGAAATCCAAAAGCAAGACACGGAAAGAGCAAATCCTTCTTAACCTAGTTGGACCTTTGACAAATTCCAGGAAAAGTGCCTATTCCCGTGTCCTAACCCTAACCCTAAAACCAACCCCAAGACTAATCCCAAACTTGACTCTACCATTATTTTCCAACCCAACCCCAACCTTCAGTCTAACCACTCGTTACCTCTAACCCTAACCATAAACCTTACCTATCCTTTATTCTAGCCCTAAGCTTTCTAGAATTTGTATGATGGGGAGATCCTACTCCCGTGTCCTACCGACTTGAAGATCGAAATTATTGGCCAAAAGAGTAAATTTCTCCCTTCGTAATTTTATAGCCGAAAACATTTAATCATTGGGCAGGTAGCGATGGTTTGACGGGCAAGAGCTGAAAAACGTGGACAATTGCAGTCTCAGCGGTACTTAGTTTCATCCATATACCTTCACCGTTAGTGATCTTGAATGAAATCGAAATTATTACGGCCTTTACGCTGATTTCGGTTTACAGAACGAATGAAAGTACACTGTGTCGGCATAAAACAATCTTAATAAAAGAACTCTGAATTGTTGAGGTAGGAATAAACTGGAAAGAATGAAGGCCATTTTTTCAGGTCAAAACTGGGTTTACGGAGGCAGACTCAGGCAAAGCCTAATTTCTTCCTCGACTCCTATAAGTACTCATACAAAAGCGCTTCAATAACACAAACTATCGAAATAAACTAAACATGTCATATGATTCCAAACATGAAAAGGGCATATTTATGTCCACTGGTTGGATAACACTTGATTAGAAATGAATTTCGGAACAAGGACACTGTACAAAATATGTGGGTCTATGAAACGTTTGCTGGTAACTCAGGAAGCAAATAAAGCAAATTAAGGGAAATACAATAAAGGTTATTCTCCTAGGATTGTCTAAAATGGAACGAACATTCCAGGCTGCTAGTGTGAGCGGACTCACCCCAGCAGCCTGGAGGGTATGGCATAGGGACGGGGATATTGTTGTTTTTTTGAGTTTTACGACCGCGTATTTTGCGATCTGCGAGCAGTGGTCGGCTGCAGAAGACGTGATACCCAGCATTTGTTTAGGGCACCTTTTCTAGCCCCTTCCTCTGGGAGGAGGCAAGCAGTGCTATCCCTAAATAGGGCTGCTCGGGCATCCCAGATGGCTGCCGAAATCCACTATGCGTCACGGTTTTGTGTTAGTGAGAGAGTGACTCGAGTTAGCCTCGGCCGCCTACGGAGTTGCTGTCGCCCCCACCGTAGGACTTTAAGAGAGGGGGGAGGTGGGAAGTTCGGGAGTCAGACATATCGGGTGTGGAGGCACACACAACATCAGAGACCCTCACCTGGTTTAGCCCGCCGGTCGTGACGGTTGCCCAGGGTGTGTCCGCTGGGAAGAACCCAACTTCGAGGAACCACAGGCGAGATTTGGGTAGCAGTTAGAGGTGGCCACAGGAGGATTCACCACCTGTACGAGACAAATGAAGCGACCAAATGAGATCTGTGTGATGCTACCCCTAACTAGTACCCCTACACCCCGGCAGGCTTCTAGTAGCATTGATAAAGATGAGCTCAGATGCATTGTATGTTCTTTCTATGGTAAAGCGTAACCGTTGCTCGATTGTATTCAAAATATTGTCACAATTAAAGGGTAAATATAATAAATGGGCTTTTTCGGGACTGAATGTTCCGTCACTTTTGGCCGTAAAGTGTTGCTGTATCTTTGAATGAAGCGTGCAGTTTATCCACAGTTAAGTCAGGCTGACCTGATGCGGGCAATTTTTGTATCTAAAGTTTCACTAGAGCAAATATTTCTCGCTCTTTTTAAAAGAGTATGTACCAGATTTCGTTTCCATTGTACTGGTACAAAGCTTTTAAAGTGCAATTATTACCCTTTCCACGTATTTTATTGGAAGACAGACCACCTTATTGAGCCATCATCCTCTCTGAACATGAGGACGTCTAGAAAGGGTAGCGTGTTGCACTGTTTTTTTTTCCAAAACATGACCTTGACAAGATTAGTCTCTTTTGTTGGCTAATGTTCATGAAACATGCGTATGTTATACTAAGTAAGACAAGAGGCTCACATCACTCTTAACTAAAGTAGTCATTATGTAAGAGGCCTACGGTCGATTATTTCCCTCTGAACACAGATGAAGTTATTCTCAATCTGTCAGACATTAAATTTAATAAGCTGCAATCAGAAGCTTTATCACTAGGACTCGACTTTTGTGTGCCGAGCAGGAGAATAAACCCAGTTGAAATCGAAGCCCAATTTGAAGATTTAAATTTTCAACTAGCTGACCTAGTACCCAGATCCATTGACGACGTTGGCGGGCTGAAAGTAAAATTTGTGGACATTGCTCATGAGTACCGTAAAGCTCCTATAACACAACTGATACCACTAACCAACGAACACTTGGCTGCCCTTTCCGCATTGAAAAATCATGAACAAATCATAATCTCCAAGCTTGAAAAAGGCCAGGGAGTTGTTATCCTTAAACGCAAGGACTATGTGAGAAAAATGGCATCTATTTTAAATGACCAATGTAAATTTCGCCTAGAGCCATCAGGAAAAAATGAGTCTAAAGCAATGGAGAAATCATTAGGTAAAATGGTTAAACAGTTGTTGGAGAAAAACATGATTGATACTAATACCGCGCTATCTCAAAATCCAAGAGGTACACATATCCCCAGATTAAATGGACTACCCAAAACACATAAGAAGGATATACCTCTACGGCAAATTCTCTCGATATCTAATGCACCTCAACATAGACTTGCTAAATGGCTTGTTAGGGAGCTATGACCAATTGTACAACTGTTCTCCAGTTACACCACAAAAGACCGTTTTCATTATATGGAAGAAAGGGCTTAAATGTCACCGGCAAGTTTATGATTTCCTTGGACGTGGAATCGCTATTTCCAAATGTACTATTGGATGAAACAATAGATGTTATATGCACCCATGCGGCTAAAACCCGTCCGTCACCCGAAGTACTACGTGAATTGTTGACACTTTGCATCAAAAATGTTCAGATTCTGTTTACTGGGCAACTCTATAGACAAATTGATGGAGTCCCAATGGGAAGTCCACTCGGACCAACCTTTGCCGAAGTTTTTATGGGTCACCTAGAAGAAAGGGTTTCTTCCAAATCAAAGATGACAACACTAAAAATAAGACATGTGGAGGATATATTCACGAGTGTTGATAACAAAAAAGACGCTGAAGGCCTTCTTACTACCATGAATAAATTGCATCCTAAGATAAAATTCACAATGTAAATGGAACAGTGGACACGCTTCCCATCCTAGACATCCTCATGTTCATGGCTCAATAAGGCGCTCTGTCATCCAATAAAATACGTGGAAAGGGTAATACTTGCACTTTAAAAGCTTTGTACCAGTACAATGGAATAGAAATCCAGTACATACTCTTTTTCAAAGAGCCAGAAATAGTTGCTCTAGTGAAACCCTAGATACAAAAATTGCCCGCATCAAGTCAGTCTGACTTAACTGTTGATAACCTGCACGCTTCATTCAAAAATCCAGTAACCCTTTACGGCCAAAAGTGACGGAACATTCAGTCCTGAAAGAGCCCCTTATCATATATTTACACTTTAAGGGTGACAATATTTCTAATACAATCAAGCGACGGTTACGCTACACCATAGAAAGAACATACAATGCAGCTGAGCTCATCTTTATCAATGCTACTAAAAGCCAGCCAATCAACCGCCAAAGGGATGCCCTACCGTTACACGCCACCCCAAATTGTTTTTATGAATTCACGTGCACTAGTGGATGCAATTACAGTGGGCGAACGCAAAGGCAATTCGCAACCAGGGCCGCTGAACATTTACCTAATTCGCATAAGGGGTTGGCCTTGGGCAAGAAAATAAAGTACCACGGTCTTCGATTACTAAACATCTATTAGACAGTGGTCACTCTGTAGACCTCAAAACAGCTTTCCGAGTACTTGTTCGGGCACGAACAACTTGGACTTTGCGCTACTTGGAAGTGGCAAATATACGTAGGGAGAAGCCTAACCTATGCAAGCAACTATACCACGTGGTCAATCTACAATTGCCCTGGTGATTTTCATCCCTAGATTATTTTATGTCTGTAGTTGTCTTAACGCCTCCCCACATTTTCTTTCTTCTGATGTTTACAGCTAACGCGTTGACCTGCTTATACTTTACGTTATCCTCTGACCCTGGCTGTTATGCATTGATTTTCTGTAAATTCAAACTGCTGTTCACTTCCATTCGTTATCTGTGTTATACAAAGACTCGATGCAGTGAATAAGCCGTCATGAAATTTTTTTGGTACCAATAAATCCTGCTGTATACGCATGCTTTAAATTCATACCCGGGAGGTAGAGTAGCACCCTCCCACACAGGGCTCTCAGGTAGTATCGTTTCTTCTGAATTGGGCCTGTACAATTTTACAGTCTTTCGCTGTCTTGGGACCGTCAGTGTTCAGTGCATGTTCACTATAATCTTCACTAGTGATTGTAAGTGTCCATCAAGGTAAGAATCCATTGGAAATGTTTAGTGAGATAGACACAAAATGGCTTGGAAAATAACACATGTAAACTGTCCACAAGGGTACACAAGCTTCAGAGTTGAGAATCGGGGGAGGTTAATTTGGAAGCTACCACAAGGGAGAGAATATCTCCACCTTTGTTCGCTCTAAAAACAAAACAGAACACACTGTCTGCAATCTCTGTCCTTCTCGATTTAAACAAATCTGGGTAAGGATGGCTTGTATGGCCCCCTAAACAGGACACGGGAACAGGAACTGCCCTCAATTCTGGTGTATTTGCGCCAAATTCTAGGAAGAATAGTCTTAGGTTTATAGTTAAGTTTATGGTTAAGTTTAGGGTCACACTTAAGGTTAAAGATAAGATAATCGTTAAGGTGAGTTAGGTTTAAGTTTACAGTTAGTGTCAACTATAATGTTATGATTTGGGTAGGGTTAGGGCTCGGGTTAAGGTCAGGCTACGTGAATATTTACCCTTCCTGGAATTATGTGCAGGGCCACCTTCATTACTTGGGCCAAGCGCTTCTATTCCCGTGTCCTGCTTAGTGGACATATAAGTAATCCTTACTCCAATTTTTTACGGTTCAGTTCACGCACTACAGTAGCGCAAGTGGGACATGGCGGGGTGTATGGCATGAAGAAATGTCACGCGTCGAAGGGTGACCAGTCAACACGAGGAATGTATGAACGCGCGTCCACGACCTTGAAAGTTTGATTGTCACGCGCATATGACGTGATATGTAAACAGTACGGGTAGGTATATGTTTGAGGCGGAGGGAGGTCATCATGTTTATTGTTCGACTTATTTACGATAAATATAATTAGAATAGCTCGCAGTTTTCGCATTTGGCATGCATAAGGAATAGTTCGGTCTGGTAATACGTAAATATGAACCCTGATGACAGTTGGACCGTCGGTTAAGACGAGCTCCACCGTGTGCCCCACAGCACGGTGGAGAAAGAAATGTAACTCGTATGTGATGTAATTTATGGTGGTAGTAGAATTTCGCAGCATCAACCGCAATCTCTCCTCCAACGCCCTCCCCCCCAACCCCCACATGGATTCAGGTACTGAACAAGTCAAACGGACGGGAGGCGGAAGTGAGTGCGGGTAATTGGCGCGTTGAGAAACCGTCCCTGAGCGTGCTACCGTACGTGGCTCGGATCCTACAGAGTGGAAGTGCCTTAAAGGCCACTCCACACAAATACACACTGGGCTGAATGCGTGGTCCGAGGTAAATTGTAGCATTTATTGACAACCTTCCAAGCCGCGGATTTTAAGGCACCATGACGGATTCCATCGCTCACATTTTTTTATAGTTAGGTATATGTTCTCAGGTACTCGACCTCACTCGGCTATTTACCGTGCACCAGTCGATTGTCTGGACTGGTCGAACAACATATGCTGGGATTGGGAGACGTCGTTGACAGAGCTATGAACACCCCATCTGCACCTGTTATGCACAAGATCCGGCCTCCCACAAATACATCCGAATTTCACACAAAGAGGGTTAACGATTCGGCTCACACACATATCAGAGGCGTCACGTGGAGAAGGAGCCGAAAAACTGCATAATTACGTGAGAGATGCCGATTAGGTGCGTGTGGTGTGTGATATTGGGCATTTTAATGTGTGGTGTAGGTGCTAATGAAGTTATGTGGTGGCTGGTGGTGTTCTACCGTAGGTTTCCCCGGCGACGCATGTGGCCGTATACGCGCATACGGTAACTGAATGTGTGTGGGCAGATTGGCAGCTAAGGCTGGCGCGGTGGGTATATGTCGGTTCTCCTTGAATTGGTTCAAATTTCGCTGTGCAATGGATTTCCGATGGGGACAGGTTAGGATCCAGCCACCATTGCTGGTGGTGGGGCCGGTGATGGTGAGGCTAGCAGGCGATGGGGCGTTAGGAGTGGTCTCATATGTGGTGGGCATTAGAGACGTGGTGGGGCAACTGGTGATGGTCGTCGTTACCAAATTCACCGTCTTGGCAGCTGTGGCAGGGGTGCTAGGGGTGACGGTGGTCAATGGCGGTGCGACATCAAGAATGTGGTCGCTGGGGGGGGGGGGAGGAAGATCGTTGTCGTGGGGGTTTGGGGCATGGGTGACGATAGGGGAATAGGAGTAGTAGTGGCAATAAGTGGGGCTTCAGGTTGTTGCTGCATTGGGTACGGAGATGTCCGACGAGGCCGAATCGCGCGCGAAATGTTTGTTGGTAGCGTCGGCATGTTGGAGGACATTGGGCATTGGAACTATGAATTGGAGGCGCTGGTTAATTTGGAGCTGTTCTTTTAACCTTAGCTGTGGCGATCCGGTTTGCTTCATCGATTGCTGCTCTTCTCCAAGCCTGATGGTTCTGGGTGATCTCCTTCAAGGCATCCGGTTTGATTTGCAAGCGCTTCAGAGAGTCCTTCAAGATTTTCGCATAGTATCGTATTTTTCGTGCCTGGAGGAGAGCGCTTGTGGCGACATTTGTGTAGAAGAGTCGATTGAGTCATCGTCCGTCGTCCATCCTCACAAGGGGGTTGCTAGATCGCAGTTGCAGTTACCTCAATATGGAATGAATGCTGAGGATTCCAATCCGTTCTAGGACTTCCATGTTTCAAATACTGTCTTGCCATCTCAGCTTCAGTATTTTACAGAGGCAGCTGAGTGAGATCTAATTGAGATTTCTCGTTTTTTGCGCCTTAACTCTCTAGGTCACTGCCCCAACATGACAGCAGCGTAATTTTCAATTTGGTTTTCAGATGAACGTCATGGTGATTCCATAGGGAGACTTGCAGCTGGCTGGCTATGGAGATCCGGTACGTAAATGCGTCGTCGATTTTAATGCTGCGTAAGCGTCTGCTTCCTAGATAAGCGAAGTTGTTCAAGGTTTTAAGTCGTATGCCGTTGAAACTTTATTTATGGGATATTGCATTTTGTGTTGGGTGATCATCGGCTTGACCGGATTGATTAGTTGTCTGAAGTTGGCACAGCCGGAAGCGAAGAAATCGATGCTCATTTATACATCCATTTCTGTCGCTGTTTCGAGTTCAAAGGCGTCCATGACAAGCAGCTAATGAGCAACAGTCATGGAATGAAGCGTGGATGCCTGCATGCGCCGGCTACTGAGAAGCGTGTCATCGGTCCTTTAGGCGATGCGGATCCCAGGACGCTTCTCACGTTATGTGTCCATCATCATTGCAGAGAACATGAAACTGAAGAGGATGGAAGCGAGCGCGCAGCCCTGCTTCACTCCGGAGGTTACTGTAAATGCTTCGGAGGTTCCCCCCCTTGTCCGTGAAGTGCGCCATCATGCCATCATGGAGCTGAGGCAGCAGGTGCGTGAATCGCTTAGGTCAGCAGAATGTCTGCATTATTTTCCAAGTCCATTGCGATGCACTGCCAAAAACTTTCATCAGATCCATAAAGGTAGAGTAGAGGTGGGTTCGCATTTCCAGGCACTTCTCTTGTAGCTGACCGGCAGCGAAGGTCCTATCGATTGTTCCGTGGTGTCGTCGGAAGCCGCATTGAATTTCCAGAGAAGACCGTGTCCTGGGTGGTCGTTAAGAAGATTAAAAAGAGTGCGAGCAAAGACCTTCCAGGCGAGGTTTCGCAACGAGACGTCTCTGTGGTTATCACAGAATTGTCGGTCCCCTATCCGCGTCTATGAAATTCTGAAGAACATAGCTTTGGCGCCAAATCTCCTGGAGAATCGTTGTAAGTTCTCCCATCAGCCAGGGAGCCACGGCGTTTTCAGACATCCGCCAGGATTATATCAAATCCAGGCGCGTTCCCACTGGAGATTCCTTCCATGAATATGATAGTTTCTTATTGAGAAGGTGGCAGAATCAGGTTATTAGTAGCTTATACTTTGGGAAGTGGACGATGAGAACGGTAGAAATTGTGGATGGACGGTTTAGGACACTACTGATGTGACATACCTAAGGCTTCAGAATTTGCGATTTACCCTTCAGAAGTGTTGTGCCATTGGAGCTGAGCCGTGACACGTTTCTCTTGGTGCAGGGGCCGTAGATATCCTTAATAGAGTTTAAGGAGTTTTTCATTTCGTTGAGGTCCGCGTCCCCTTGGATTGCCTCGGCCTTGCGAGCCATCCAGGCGTCCTGTATCCCCCATAGCCGTTGCTACACGAGGCGCCGGCATCTGAAGAAGACTGCTTTATTTGCATTGGTTCAGCTGCATGCAGTCTGTTCGTCTCGGTGATTAGGCTGCTGATATCCACGTCGTTTTCAAACCAGCCCTGGTGTTGACGGCGTGTGCGCCGAGGACAGTGAACTGTATACCGTTTCGTACTTGACACCACCGCTTCTCCACGCTGGTTTTATCATCTGAAGCCTATAGGTCTGCCAGTCACTGGGCCAATTGATTGGCTTAAGTAAAGCGGACAGCAGGCAGATTTCACAGATCAATATATAACATACCTGGTAGTTCCTTAACTTGTGGCGTCCTGTCAGGTTTCAGTCAAGGGCTGATGACCAAAGGAGATGACCAAGTGGTGATCCGTCCAACCATCAGAGTCATAGATTTCTTTGGTTTCCAGCAAGTCCTCTCAATCTGGCCTCCGGACAAGAACATAATCTAGTAGCTGCCACCGCCACCGCCGGGGATGCATCGATGTTGCCTTCTTCCAGGGTTGAAAACGGACGAAGTTTTTTTCCAGGAGGAGGTGATGTGCCGCGCAGGTTCGCAGGGGCGTGGATGCACATGATAGTGACGAGTTTCGATCCTCAAGGAGGCAGGGTCCTTAGTCAGTTGTTGATGCCTTGCGGCAGACAGGGCAGTTGTCCAACAATAGCGTTCAGCATGGCAAAGGCAATGCCAGCGTCGCGTTGCTCTGTCTTTGGGCGGTCACTCCAGAAGAAGATGGAGCCGGCAACCACCTCCTCCAGCTAACCCTGTTCAGAGAATCAGGTCTAGCTGAGAGCAACGATGTCCACCTCGTAGCACGTTAGTTCTCAAGCGACTAGCGCTGTCTTCGTTTCCAGCAGTTTGCTCCTTGGAGACGAACATTCCAGGCTGCTAGAATGAGCTCTCCCACTCAAGTAGTTTGTGGGTTGGAGCGGAGTGGATGGAGGTGGGGTTTTGTTGTCCACTGTTGAGATTCAACTGTGCGTATTGCATCTACGAGCCACTATCGACGTGCAGGTGACGTGATCCGAGCAAATGTTTAAATCACCTTTAACAGTCTCGTCTTCGCGAGGGCGTAAGCAGTGCTGTTCCTAACTAGGAATGCCTAGACACCTGAGCCCGCTGCCGAACTCCAACATAGGCCACAGCTTTGTTTAGTGGATTGTGACCTGAGTTAGCCTAGGTCAATTACGGGATTGCACGTTGCCCTCTTCGCAGGGCTTTTGAAATGGGTGGGGGAGGGAAGGCGAGCAGAACTACCGGATGTGGGTTACATGCAACACCGTATACCATCAGGTGGTTTAGCCCAATGGTCTAGGTGGTTGCCGGGGTGTGATCGCTAGGCAGAGCGTTGCATAGCTGAGGAGAGTTGGGTGTCATTTAAGGGAAGTTAGGAGTACCTCCACCTGCATGAAGGCAACTGAGACGACCTGCCTTAACCTACCCGGTGGTACCCCTACATGAACACCACGGCACCCTGTAGCCTGACAACGTCGCGTTAGCGAACATGTGACTTGGTGTTATTCCACCTCGACACTAATGTATGTCCAGCAAAGCGCGTTCGGAATAATCCTTGCTTTTATTCAACTTTGTTATTTTATTTAGTACTGCACCAGATAAGGTAAACAGTTCATGGCATACATTGTCGTGAAAGAAAGTATTTCGGCCACAAATGTGGAGTCCAACTGTAGGCTTCAACCTGTGGTTGATTCTTGCTCGCAGTGTTTTTGACTGGATTTGGACGGCTCCTGGAACGCTCCCGACGTATCTGGAGTCGTCTAAAATTAGTTTCCCATGAATTTCGGCCTCTCTTCTCAATTTTTTCATGCAGCGGTCACCAAAGTTACACAGATGAAAATTTCCTGTAATATGGTAACGTTATTGTTCGGTGAATTGTAGTGCGGTCAAAAGCAGGAAAAAAAGACCGTAGTTAAATTCTGGATAAGTTCAATCTTTGCACCGGGCGTATCCCTTTTCTGAATATTTTACCTTGACACCAACGCAATCTCTTTGACAGCTTCGGGTTCCAGTATGTCAGGGGACTTTAAGGGAGCGTTTCGTATTCCCCATTCTAAGACTAGGATCGTTTGCCCAGCCTCTTTCAGGCCTATCACTAGAGGACAGGAAAACAGCAGTAGAGAAGGCAACTGTCAACACCGAGAAACGCCGGTGGTTGGAGTATGGCAAGGATATGTGTACATCATGGAATTATTTTCTAACAGAGTGTCATTTAATGCATTGAAGTAAGCATGCAGCGCAAGCAAATTTTATTTCCTTTTTATATATTTCCGAACTGACCTCGTCCGGAGCTCAACAATCAGGAGTAGTAAAAAGGAGGCTGGAAGCGGACGAAAAATATTCGTCTGCAGGCCAAAAACCCGGCATACTGATGGGTGGAATGCAGAACAAGAGGCCTGGGTAGCTATCGGGAAATCAAAAGAACTCCTTAAAACCGTACACACATTATTCAAGGTAAAAGGCGTAATTTCCGTGTCGCACGTCATCAAGCGAGCCTTTATGGATTTTTAGGAAGACCTCCGCACTAATTTTTTTTCGTTACATCTGTGAAGCCGTATTTGGAATATGCCATACAAACCCAGAGACTATGGTCAATTCAAAAAGCAAAATAGTCTCAAAAGAGTTCAAAAAAACCCCGCTAACATGGTTTAGGACCAAAACTCATTGTCTTATGCAAAATCCCTAACAAACCTCTGTCTCATGCCTTTCATATATAATCCAATATTTAGGGATCTCTTACAAGCATTTCACGTTGTGAAGAGGTTGGATTGCACCCTGGGCTTTGATGACGTTTTTCGATTTAATATCGCGGTCAACATCCGAGGTCATCCATTACAACTGCGTATTCAACAAGCAAGGGTATATGTGCGGAAGTTCTCCCCTTGTTACAGTGTTAAACTACGCAACGCCCTACCTGCAGATCTTGTAATTTCACCCTCGACACAAAACTTGAAACAGAACTTTGCTATATTTATTTTCCAAAATGATCAGGAGCGGTGAGAGACTGAATTCATCCTTCAAAATTCCTGATCCAATTTGGATATTTTGATGGTCTTCTTTGAGCTATTCCAACACACATGGTTTCGCTGCACACTGCACGTAATGGTGCGTTACAAAAAGGGTACGCAAAGACTCGTGCATATTTGCACTCAATAAATTGAACTGAACCGAACACCAAATTTCCTCTTTTCAACTGCCCCAAATGCCGCCGTTCATGTAGCACAGGTGACATTGCGCCATATTTGTGGGCGTGTCGGACTAACTTCCCACGAACTACCTTTTAATACCTTAAGAAAAACATGCGGCACAGGTACGATTGCTTCACGTTTATTCCCCTTAATGCTCCCTATCGCTATCAGTCCCCAATTAAAGTTGGCTTTGCGTCAAAGTTCAGGAGGGGTGTACACACTCATGTCCGACCTGCAAGTCTGAATAGCTGATGCTTCACGATGAAAAATGAGAGACGCCAAGTTTGCGCATACGAATGCTGTCTTCATACCTGCTCCTTGCTTACGTATGACGTTTGTAAACAAATTGGCTGACACGGCCATGCATGTTAGTCATACAAAGTACGCTTCTATACTGCAGACCTGTTTATGAGTGAGTGGTTATATGAGCCCGCATGCTCGCAAACGGACGAACCGTTTTAGTGGCGTGAAAACAGGCAGATGCGCGGTGGATCTAATTATTCAACGCGGCATTCGATAAGGCCGGTGTAGACGGCTTTTGAACAGACTAATTTGGTAGGTAGTAGTCTAACCTGGTGAAAAGCTCATAGATGATGAAAAAGGAATTTGATGAGACCATTAGAGACAAAACCTGCGTTTTCGGTTTAGTGTTGACCTCTTAATCTCATTACACTTCAAGGGTAACTGGTACTTCAATTTAAACAGCTATAAAGTGGACCAACAGGCACAAAGAAAAAAGGGGCTTCGGTGGAGAATCATTTTATATGTAATAAAATACTGAGATGCGATAATCACTGTGAGATCACTTCTAGATCGAGCAGCTCTCCACTCACTCACCTACGAACTAAGCATTCGGTGAAATATTCCAAACAACTGGATCAAGTAACCGGCCACGCAATACCCGAAAAAAACCTACAGTACACAGTTCACTATTTTCCTCTCCCCCGTCCCAACTCTAAGTTGGCTCATGAGAATGTCTAACGACATCGTACTATTTGCCATCGAGCCCATTTGATTTGTTCCGGACTGTATCTCGCATAACAACCCTTTGACTTCCGGATCACCCGTAGATCTATTATTTCGTACTATATTGACACCTCCTACGCTTTTCTGGTCACGTTCTGTTATTTCAGCAAAGATAACCATTCCCTCGACGTGAGGGCCCGGGTACATACAATTCTCCTCTAACTCTATTACAAATGGATCGGTCCGAGTGTCCTTCAGAGACAACTACCTATTTTCGTTACATGCGACACCCAACACACCGTACAGTACTTGGATTGTGTTGTGAATCTAACTACCGAGGAAATTTCCATCGTCAAAATGGCATGGTGATTGCCAAAGATAAAATTGCCCTGTCCCTAGGTGAAATGTGTTAAGTACAAAAACTGTGCGCTGCGCCCACTACAGCGTCAGATCACATTTTCACACTATAACCTATCAGTGATTATGAGCTTTCTTTCATAAATTTAGAACCAAATGTTTTTTTTTACTGCTTTCATTACGACTAACCAGCTAGCCTCGTCATTATTCGTCTGAATGAACACTTATCTCTTCTTATCGACTTGCAGTTTTTTTCTAACAGACTTTATTCAGACAACTGTTCAAATGTGACGCGACAGCCTTTTAAACCTGATGTGAAAAAGAGGTCCTGCATCATATCTTTCAATCCGTTCTTTTGGAATAAAACATTGGCATGAAAAACGTCACACAAAATACCTTTTCTAAAATTTCAAAATTTATCTCGATTGGTAAGATTGGAGTTAACATTACAATAAAAGTACTTTCAGTCCTACGCTAGCGATCTAGGTATTTTAGAAATGAAACATTTTTCAATGTGCAGAAAGCAAGGAGAACTGAAATTCACAGGGCTCATAAAAAGCAAAGACCGATTTTAAGTGTTCTTGAGATGTCCACTTTATAAACATCAAAACATAACTGAATTTGTGGTGTGCGGATCAGGGCCCTCTCATTTTCAAAACCGAATGCATGTGGTAATTTAAAACTTCAGTTATTCTTTTCCTAATTTTATTTCTTCTCATCAGCTTGATACAACACAAATACAATTGCGGTAAATTATGCTATTCCACGTGAAGGATTAATTAGCGTGCATTTGGAAAGGCAAGACATCCTTCTGCTCAGTTTCAAAACCCAAATGGAGGGCAGTATCTCGTAGAGAATACTTTTCCGCGGAATTTAATACAGGAACCAGGAGGATAGAGAAACAAACAAAGCAATTATTCGTCACTTTAGTGAGAGAGGAGAATCTATAAAAGTAGATCCGTACGATATTCAGACGCATTGTAATCCCTGTGCTGATGAAAATCATGCTGTCTAGTTAAGTTCCAGTTCGATACCGTGGACAAAGAGCGGACCGACCGCCCACGGACATTATCGAAAGGTAGCTGCCTGGAGATAACCGATTTTTAAAAATCAGTATGTACTAAAGTAGCCACCATCCTACAAGTCACCCTCCATCATGGAGTGCGAAAGGATGACCTAGGGTTGAGCGATGTGGTAGTACAAACGGTTTCAATACCACCCTACACTGTAAAGTTTGTGTCCATTTAAAAGGTAACTTTATAAATAGATAGCCCATTCTTTTCAATTCTGTGTCAGTCAAGATGAACTCTCTCTTCCACTAGGAACTAACTTCACAGTGGAGTACGTACGAATTCCCTCGCTGGCGACGGACTCTGTGACGTGTACTGAGGATGGAAATTGAAGAGAAAACGCGCCAGGAAGAAGTATAGCTATGTAACAGGGCACGCAAGTATATATATATGTATATACAATTTTTGAACAACGGTAATAACAATCGTAATAAATGCATCAAGATGATACGTACATACAATAAAAGATTAGCTTCATTAACAAAAAGAAGTCGTGAGAAAGATAGTCAAACGGTGGACGGTCGGAAGGAGGATTAAGAAACCTGGGGCGGATGCCAAATCGATATAAATAAGATGAAATAAAAATGCACTTGTTTGCTTATGTGTTCGTTCATGGAAGTAAAAGGAGACAATGCCGGGGCAGGAACCGAAGGAGATCTTGGCATAGGAAGCACACAAAGTACCATGGGAGCTACCTCAAAGCCTTAAACCCTGACAACTGCGTGGATCCACCTCGGTTAATAACTACCTGTTGACTGGAGGAGCGAAGGGAGGATCGAGGCTTAGTGCCAGCACGAGAAGGTTCTTTCATGACGGCAGGAACAGTCACTTTTTCTGAGATATGGTGGCGGGCAGCTGAGACTGAAGTACACTGAGAGGATGGATCTCGCCCATCTGAAGTAAGCTGCCATACATCTTGTGACCGCAGAGGTGCAGAGGTCATGCTGAAAGCAAGGCCCGAGTCAGTTAACCTAAGAAGAAAGTAGGGATAGTTGTGAAAAAGGAATGTCCGAGAGTGCTACCGACGCATATTTGTGACCAGCACCTATATAGCTCTGCACTACGCAAGGGCATTTTGAGAAAATGTGGGAAAAATTAGTTGGTACAACGTAGAGAGAGAGAAAAAAAAGTATGTTAAATTTGACTTTCAGGACGAAGAAGGCTGATGCTTTTGGTTACTGAATATGGAATTAGCTAAGCTGGTAGTGTAGGAGAGAATAACCAAACACTGCAAAGTCAGGTGAATTGAAAGAAAATAGGCGGGCAAAAGAGGACAGTAATAGGAGCAGAAAGAGGGTGGAGCAAGAGAGACAAATGGGGGCTGGAAAGTACAGAGAATGGTTAGTCTGGTGAAGAAAACGAAAACCGGAAGTGAAAAGGGAAAAAGGACTCACCCTGTAGAGTTTTTACCCTGCATGCTCTGACCTAAAGACCGACGCAGTGGACTGGAAAGATAGCCGGGCCGATCACGCGTTGGTGGCGTACCAACGTTGTTCGTAGGGCCGGTGCTGGGTACGGGCGGTCTGACTGTTGAGAGGGAAGTCGGGCGAGAGGCTCGGGAAGGCGGCTCTGTTACCGTGACTTGTGACGCGGAGAGACTGTCAGACCTGCCCACATCGGAGGACACGGGAACCGGAAATGGTGTGGTCTGGCTTCTAATGCCTGTACGCTGCCATTTGGCCAGTAACAGCTTGATTCTGGAAAGAGAGGCCGAAGAAACTCATACTGCAGCAGTAGAGAAGTCGACAGAACAATGCCGACACGCATAGGCTCAGAAAAAAACTGATGGAGGACTAATTGGGAAGTGATAAGCACGGCAATACCTGAAATCCCCTTTTTATTCCTATACTAATGCAGGTGACAGAACAAAGACAAGTTACTATATTTTTGTGTTGATAGGGCACGGCGGGTGGCTAAAGTCATGACACAGGGCAGGAAAACCTCAGAATATTGATTCAGGGCACCTAGGTTTGCGTATTTTGATCGTGTGAGTGACCATTCGCGCTAGAAGTAATTTTTTCGCAAGGATTGATTGACATTATTAAAATCGCAATATATGTTTTGGGTGAGAATTGATTTTTCTCTGCTAATAGTGCGGAACAAGTCTGCGTGCATTTACATATTCTTCTTCGAACGGGGATTCGCTCAGTTGAGGCAAGTGTACGCCCACCACCGCGAGCAAGGCTGATTTTAACGTTCCTGCTTATGCAAGTTAGGCGAGCTCAAGAGGAATTATGTCATCGATTTCAGAGCGACAAGAGCGTTTTTGGCAAAAAAAATGGTTGCAGTGAAGACGTCCAGCATATTTGTTAAAAAACGCAAGCATGACACAACTTAAAAATTATGACCTCGGTAAGTGATATGCTGCTTGATAAGTATACGGAGAAATCAGTTTCGCTTGAGCGATTTCAAACGCAGTGAGAAGTTATACACGGAACTGTACGCGCAGTGTCAGAGGATGTGTACTATTTGTGCGTCACGCTATGCTACAGAACAGCAAAGAGATGGAGAGTGGACCACACGTAAACACAATGCAACGGTAGATAGTTCAGACTTCGTTAAATTTCGGAGAGATACATTTACAAGTGTTTCTTTAGGTTCTAGTGGCGAAAAATTGATGAAAGTTTTCATTTGCTAAATAATGTAACACGGGCTTTTTTAAAAACAGAATCGTATGAGGTATTTTTTAGTTACCAAATAATAAGGCAACTGCAGGCCTCTGATAAGGCGGCACATTCACCTCCGAGTCTAATTTCTTGGTTGACGAAGAAGCTTTCTAAAGACACGCCATCAGAAGAAAACGCTAAAGGCTTGTGGCGTTTTAAGGATTGAATCTTATTCAAATAAGTGGAACAGAACATCTGGCCAGAGACAAATGACATCTGTGGAAGTATTCGTGGATACTCTTAAGGGTGTCTTCAAACGATAATTTTGCACACAGCTCCCGCTATTCAATCGGACGAAAATTATGGTGGTTGAGGTAAAATTTGAATGCAAAACTTTGATGACAATAAAAAGCTGCAATCTTGGGTCCCCATACAAATACTGCTGATGCGGATTCATTAGATGTGCACCGAACTTAACACACAGCCCACTTAGTCAAGCAAAACTGATATAATGCAAACACGCCTTCAGTAATGATATCCATGTAAGCATTTAGGAAGCCAAGTTTGGCGAACGTATGCTTTCGATTATTCATCGTCAGGTCTTTACAGTAATATAAGGGAGGGTATAGTGACAAAAGTTTAAACATCCAATAAACAGTACGTATGGGGATTAGAGGTCAGGGGTTATAGTCTAGTTCTGTCATGGGGCATTGTCAACCCGGTTAAGGCACAGTCAACTTTTTCTAAATGCTCCGGAGCAGTACGTATATAATTTCACTAAGTTGACGCTTGACAAATACCTCATTGAAGTTCTATCCTTGGGCCACAAATTTTATTTTCCTAATTAAAGACCAAACAGATTAGTGGCAGAAATTCAATTTCAAAACCTATTGAGTCAGACGCATTACGTAGTAAACACAAAACCGGAGAACGCGGAGTATTTCAAATAGTGGAATGTTGTTATCAATATCTTACAACAAAACCAATAAGAATCGGGCATATCACTAAAGAAAATTTGTCGAAACTCAAAGATTTATGGCAAAATAAGGAAATAATCGTCACCAAACTGGACAAGGGTTCTGGTCTCGTTCTAATGAATAAAAATTTTTAGGTTTCGGAGATCGAATCAATCCCGGCTGATGACAGCAAATTCAATAGAAAGAGGCAAAATAAGGACCAAACTGAGTGCGTAGAGCTCAAACTCACAAAATGTCTTCGAAAACTGAAATACCAAGGTTCTTTAGTGAACAAGAGTTCGAAGCCCTTAAACGCAACGGTAAAATCCCCCCAAGGCTATATGGTTTGCCACAGTTTCGCAAACCAAACTTTACAGTACGGCCGATACTAGACATGTGCAACTCACCCTAGCACGCAATTGCAAAGCCGCTCACAGACAGGCTTAAGTCGATTCGACTAAAATAACACCAGGTAGACTAAGGGACACGTTTGAATTCATCGATTCCATGAGAAACACAAATCTCAATCGGAAAATGATTTTGTCCTTAGATGTCGCGTCCTTATTCACTAATAATACCCTCATGGAAACCATAGAATTTTTATGTGATGGGATTGTAAGACGGGAGTTCCCAATCGGCATGCCGGTCGGAGACCTCAAAGAATTGCTCCTTCGCTGCACGCGAAATGTTTAATTCAGTTTCAATCCTAAATTTTATCGTCAAATCGATGGCGTAGCAATGGGATCACCTCTTGGACCTCTACGAGCTAATGTCTTTATGAGAATACTAGAGAACAAGCTGTGACCAGTTATAAAGGACCTTTCTTCCTATTCTCGATATGCAGATGATATTTTTCAATAGTATAGTTGGACACCCACCTGTATAAAGTGAATTCGGTTCACCCAACACTAACCTTCACTTTGGAAAAAAGAGAAAGGAGAATGCCTCCACTTTCTATACGTCCTTCTTAACTAGAAGTCTAATGGAAAAATTCGTAGAAGTGTATTTCATAATATAATGTGGACACGAACTTCTGCAGTTTTGTACAACCTAGTCAGAAGCGAAGCCTAGTCCGTTGCCTCACCAAACGAGTCGGGAGAATACGTACTCCTGATAAATTGGAGAATGAACTCGCCTTTATACAAAACATTCTGCGAGAAAATGGATTTTCCGAGAGGGTTATCAATAAACATATGGATAAAAGTCCCCAAAATCAGACGTGCCAACGGCTGAGAAGGACTTAATTCTTACTTTGCCTTTTCGAGGGGATCAGGCGAGCGAACTTCTACATCGCCGCTTAAATGCTGCTGTCGCGCGCACTTACCCAGCCGATTAGATAAGACTATTGTTATCAAGCACTCCCCTTCTTCGCCCTGAAGGCAAGGATAGACTGCCCTTTCAGACCTCTTCAATGTGCATCTACGCCTTTACTTGCTCCTGTGGAGTAGGTTACATTGGTCAAACAACCAGGCGCCTATCCAAGCGGATGCGCGAGCACCCTTCTGCCTGGCGAAATCAAGGCATGGTAAAGCCCATCTCTAGCGCAATTGTGGCTCACTTGGTTGACAGCGATCACCGGGTAGACGTTAACCAAGCATTCCGTGTCACCTATAAAGTGCCGACGAAAGACGCCAAGTTCCTGCGTCAGGGGATACTTGCAACGAAAGAGGCAGTGGCCAGTGGCAGTGCACGCGAAAAGCGTTTATAGCGGCCCTAAGGCTCCCTTGACCGAAGACGAACTCAGCATGCGTGCTCACATCTACCAAGTCACACTGCAAAGACGAAGCAGAAAGCTAGGTAATGGACTGACACCTTCCCCCCTCCCCCTCCCCCTGCCCCATGATACAACTAGACTATAACCCCTTACCTTTGACCTCCTCAACCCTCTACTCCATACTTACTGTGTATTGGATGTTTAAAATTTTGTCCCTACACTCCCTTATATTACTGTTAAGACCTGATGATGAATAATCGAAAGCGTACGATCGCCAAACTTGACTTCTTAAAAATTCTTCAGTACACGAGAAGCTGGATTAGCAAATGAATAAGTGTAGTTAAATATATCGGCCATTAACAGCCTGACCTCCACAGTCCCGTAGACTTCTCATTGCGATTAACAACAATGGACATGAAAACTTAGTAAATCTACTGCGTATATTTGTTCATTTGCATGCACTCTTGTTCAGGCTCTAATACAGTTATGACAACTATTCTAGCCATTTGCATTATATCCGTTTTGCGTATGTTCTACTCACAGTAAAATAATTGCATTTATTATAAACTATATTCACGCCATGCTTCTCCTTTCTCCTCCGAAGGTTTCTCGGTGCTTCCAAATATACTGTTTTGGGCCCGTATTGGGAACGGTTACCCAGAAAGGCCCAGTTTCTAGTGGATCTTGTTCTGTTACTATCCGCGATGAAAAAGCTCCGAACGGTCAATAAAAAAAGGCTTTTAGGTGCAAACTGCCACTGTACCGATAAATGAAAAAATGTTGCAAACTAACTTGCAACATCTAAATTTTTCATTGATAAAATGGCTAAAACCCATATCTTCAACGCCTACAGACAATTTCCTCTGCTGCTGAAAAATGCTGTGGTGCCAGGGGTTGTTTAGAGAAACAGGTACAGTTGGCAAGAGTTATAGGATCAAATTTTCATTTTTTATTGTAAAATCTCAAGCTAGTTAGAAAAAACACTGCATATTATTACTACGAAGGAGATTTTGACTCTTATTATTTACCATACTGATAGCGCAAATACCAGCTAAAAGTTTAGACACGCGATTCGTCGATCTTGTGCCACTGCAGGTCACCGCTGCGATGGGTCCAGCTCATGAGCAGGTCCCCCGGTGTTCCCCCATGTTTTTGGTGTATGAACTCCAATTTTATCCTGTCTTATTTACTTACCGAGGAAATCAATGCGCGAGTTGACATATTTGGGCTGAAATCCACCAGTTACTGCGGAATAGCCGTGTACTATTCACAAGCTGCCAATAGGCAGCAACCAGTTTACGAGTACGTAATGATTTACTATACTGTAGGATGAGAGTAGCCAGATGATGGGTTAGTTAGTTAAAACACTCATCGCACAGAAAGGCATATACCGGTAAACAAACTGAGCAGTCCTCGCAGCAGCCCGGAACCGAACCAGGCTGGGATGCTCATCCAGCGGCCAGTGACTATTTGCGTCATCTTCGGCCGCGGTTAGACGAGAGGAGGTGCCCATGAGGAGGCCACGGCCTAGACTTGCGGTGACCACCTGTTCGGAGTGCTGGAAATCTCCGAGCAGCAGGAGGAGGTAGCGCTTCTGATATACCAAAGCGCGGCGGTAGGACTCCATGCGCAGACAGCGGGCTGACATATGACGAAACTAGTGGTGAGTAAAAGAGAATGAGGCGTAATTCATAACGCAGAGACAGCATGTACCCGATCAAATCCACGGGCAGATCAGAACTGAACAGGTAAACAGAAGAGGTATCAACAATGCTAACGGTTGAAAATTACCAAAATGGAGTCTACATTCACGGGAGCATGTCCCTCCGGAACCTAGTGTGCAAAAAGCCCGTATGAAAGAAGCAAAAAAACTGAATATACTCTCCGCAACTGTTCATCACACGAGCATGACCAATTTTTAGGTTCGTAATCCACGGAGGTCAACAACCCACATTAACCACATTGCTTCACTATTCCCACTGACTTAACCTGGATCACCCGGTACACGTGAGCTGCCACTCAGCATGAAGGAACATAAGATAGAAAAAGTGGGCTGTATATCCTCTGGGGATAGAATATAGGTCACCCGACTTATTGCGTCCCCGACCATACGAACACAGTCACTCCGGATTATGCAACTTAATAACAAATAAACCTATCAAAAGAAATTATGTACGAGATCAGCGGAGCAGTTGGGGTGCAGACTACACTCTGTGTGGGGGGGGGAAAGTTTTGGTAATCAAATGACAGATGTTGGGCGTTAATCCAAGGTGAAAAAAATATAACAAGTAGCATTACAAATTGAGCCACTAATCTCTTCAGTCTTGTAACAGGGATAAGATGGGGTATAGAATAGAAATCATGAAAAAAGTGGGTTCATAACCGCAACACCAATACATCAGTAGGAATTGGAAATCAAATGCATACTATCCACCGGAAGGGTAGGGTGATAGGCAGAATTCAAGGGAATAGGAGGAAAAGTGAAAAAAACCTCACATAATACGGGCTCCGGAGAGAATGACGGAAGAGAAAGTAAATCCTTACCCGTTCGAGAGACACCGTTTGACCGCCAGGTGACGGCGAAGGCTGGCTAAGTAGCGAACATTGACAGGCCTTGTTTGTGCCCTCTGTCAGTTTAACACCAGGATCATATGTCTGAAGCAAAAGGTAGAAATTAAAGTCAACCGAAAAATGGGTAATTAAACACAAGCAGAAGTTTCCAGTACACCCGCGACTTACCAGGAGGGCGCGACGACTCAGATCACCGGTGGAACATTTTATGCAATTGAGTTCATTATTTAACCGATCAACTCCTGAGAGGATTACATCACGAGCCTGTGACACACCAGAAGCAAAGACCTCAAAGTCAGGTCGACGGTTCGACGTGCTGCAGTTTGCATGAATACCATCTGTTTGAGGTATTGACGAACCGAGAATGGCCCGAATCTGATCCTCAATTGAACGCAGGCATGTAGCGATTTCAGCCGGACGATCTGGCCGACAGGTTACGGGTGAGCCGGAGCGCTGCATCCCATGACGCAACAATTCGGCGGGATTATTGAGGCTGTCGTCATCTTCAGAAGTTGATTCTGACGTCAAACCTGCCGCATCTAAGCTGTTTTTTGGCGGAGAGGCAGCAGATGCATCGAAGACGAGATGCAGGAGACGCAAGAGGGAATACTGCAACCGATGAATCTCATTAGGAGGAACTTGTTCTATTAGCGTCGGAAAGAAAAACTCGAGTGTCTTAGTCTCGTTCATGCTCAGGGAGGCAGCACCACGATCCGGATGTCTGTTATGACCTTCGGTGGCAGCAGATGCGGCCACGACCGAAGGCATGAGACGGAGTTCTGCCTCGGCTAGTGAAAGGCGTAAACCCTGATTGCAGGCCTGGTAAAGTACAAAAATAAATCCTCTTTGATGGCATTAACGGGGAGGGGTGGGCTTAGAGTAGATGCGGAATACTCGAGAAACCAGGTGCCAGAAATAACGAACTGGCAAATGAACTAAAAATAGGTGATATGGGTGAGGGAGGTCTTTAGAGAAGAGAAAAATCCTCCTCGACAGCCCCCTGTCCGCAACGAATACTCACGTGCAGGTCCCTGGACATCCTTTCAGCCTGAAGAGCCGCCTGGCGAGCAGAAGCTATCTGAGAGGATGCTCGATTGACAATGGTCTGCAACACTGATTCCCCTGGAGTCGACTTCCTTGAAGCATCAAGGGGAACGGAAGAGACCACTTTCGCAGAACGGTCGCTAGCGGATCTTTCATCCAACGGAGAGTAAAAAAGATTTCTTTAGACACGGGATGGACTTAAAATTCGTGTTGAGGCTTTAACTTCTGTTCAAAGCAACGCGCGACTGCCAGAGCCCACAGAAAAGAAGATAGGGGTCAAGGCTAAAGGAGAGGTAGAGAAATTATTGCACGAGTCCTACAGCATCGTGGGAAGGGGGAGCATCGTTTTGTTCACAAGGGCTTCTGGATCTGAGCTTCCACTCTCTCCATTTTCAATTTGAATTTGATGGCGGAGGAAAAATAATAATTACCACAGAACTTGGTGCAAAAAGGTCTGGATAGGAGGGCCTTGACTTCACCTATTAAGTGAACTTGCCACAGTCATAAGGCAGATCCTGCCTTGATTGTTTAAGAAAACCTGCTTTAGCAGTCAGCATTGGTGAATTCTGCACATTCAGTAATCTAGGCGGGTAAGTAAGCTTAAATGTGAAAAATACACAAAGCTCCTGGTCGGATCTTATAGAGCGTTGGCTGTACCCAAGCCTTGTCCTCGTTGTCGTGATTCGAACCCCACCGAGATAGCCGACTCTTGCATTATTGGGCCATTTGAATACGAACGATGTTGACACCTGAAAGGTTGGGACGTCGAGCATTATGCTAACCAAGGATTGGTCCTTTCATCCCAACAGAGCACTATTATACTGTTTCGTTATATGCTGCAATCCGATTACGGAGCTGCTTCGATGTCCACCTAGCGACAACCAAATAAAAATTGGGATTAATTACTCAAAAGGCAAGAGAGACTCCCATAGCTATTGTCGGCTTATCTAATGTTGTCAGACACTACTCAGTGAAAAGAAAAATCCGGTAATCCTTTGTGGAATCAGGCAAAATCAGAACGCTAACCCCAATGGCGACAAGGCCGAGCATGAGTTCGTGGCTATGGTGTGGAGTTTGCTGAGCAAGCGAAAAGAATTTTAGATTTTGAGTCCTCCTGAATACGGCTTACTGAAGACAGTAAATAAGCCCGCAATAGTCATTCCAATCCCTCGTATTTGCCTTCAATAAGTTTGCACTCTGCTCCACAATCACGTCTGGTAGACGAAAACTTCAGCAGGGATTCATCGGCTACAACAAGTGATCATGGAAAACAAAAAATACGAATGGCGCACGCGAAGTCTTTTTGGAAGTCGGGATGCATGGCGCACTAGTGTATTGCCCGAGGCGACAAGAGGTTTGCAATTTCGGGACATGGACCGTAAAATGTAGAAAAAACTGCAAATGTACTTACACCCTGAGCGCATCGAGCTCCTGTTCAAGTTGGTTAATCCGATTGTCGGCGAGCCGTCCGCGACTGTGTTCTTTCTGGAAGTCAACTAAGGCAGCCTGGAGTGAAGGCCATAAAAAGTGAATGGTGAAGGAGCCTCAAAGACGCTGCATCAGTCAAATGTAAACGTAACCAGTGAAACAAACGTACTTGAAGGGAGGCATTGGCGGATTTCAGCTTCTCTTCTGTGCTCACCAGAGCGCTCTGTTTGATGGCAAGACTCTTCTCTAAGCCAATCGACTTGCGACGCTCTTCCTCATAAAGACCGCTAGAAGTTGGCGTCGAGTAAAAGGAAGGCGTAGAAATGAGACAAGGGCGTAGTGAGTGACATTTTGAAAAGGTCACCAATAATGCGCCTTTTCATAGCAAAAGCAATGTAACCAGACCAAAAAATGCCGAATTTCCTGACCACACCAAAAAGGAAAGTTGGAAAGGATGATAAACCCGGAGAATGGAACTTAAAATATTCAAATACATATTTACTGCGTAAAACGTAAGCAAAACCGCAAAAGACCACGAAGCCCATCGGGTTTGAGCGTATACTACGTATGAGAGGACTCACCCGCAAGGCACTGACGAAGAATTAAACCAGACGATTAAACATTTTAGTAATGCTGTGAATGAGTTGACACTGACTATAAAATTGTCTACAAGTTGCGAGAATATAGGTTTGTATGTGATGGGGGTCGTCTAAGGGATCCTCTTTTACGCTAACGACAATTACCAGCTAATGGGGGTCGATAATGATTACGCGTGGTCTCAAAGGCAGAACGAGTTAAAGACGGTCCTGCTAATTAAATTTACTCCCAGTGAATTGTGTATAGCAGCTTTTAGTTCCGATAATTTGGAGTTGGGGTGCTAAAAATTCTCTGATGTATACAAAACTCTTGGTGTAGTCAGAAATACACTCATTCAGACAAGAAAGCTAATTTGGCGACTATTTATGTTCCTATAGTATAACTAAAAGTGTTTTAATTCCCCGACGCAAATAGATGTCACTTCTTCAAAGGTGCAAGAAATAAAGCCACAATTACGTTTTCCAAAAGATGCCGATCGGTACGTCCATAAACATTCCTCTAGGCCACTCGATAAAGCGTCACTCAAAGCACTATCTCTAGGTCGAAAGTTCTGCTTGCCTCGTGGAAGGCTTAGTCAATAAGAGTTAGTAACCCAATTCTAATCTCTGAAACCAAACTTACGACCTAAAGCCCGTCTCCACAGACGTGTCCAACACGTTAAATCAACGCTCGGGTATTCTAGCTATCAGTACCTGAACAAGAGACCATAAATTCGGGGATCGCTAACAAAATCAAACGAAGAGAAGTTGCAACAGCTTCAAGCGAATCGAGATATCTTGATAACCAGGCCGGATAAAGGAACAGACATCGTAATAATGAACAGATCAGTCTATGTACTGAAGATGCACTCCATACTATCCGACCAGAAGAAATTCCGGGAAGTACATAAAGAAAAAGATTGCACCGATTAAGTAAAGGCACAATTGACTGACTGCTTAAGAAGACACTATGCAGAAGGATTTCTAAGCGACCGTGACCTCGAACGCCTCAGACCAGTAGGCAAGCATATCCCTTGACAGTATAGTCTATCGAAGATCCACAAGGAAGGCTTGACACTTTTTCCGATTTTGGACATGCGAAACTATTCATATCATGCGATAGCAAAGTGGTTAGCAGAGAAACTAAAGCCTGTGCAGCGTCAGTTAGCACCACGTAGCTACCGAGATACCTTCGAATGTACCGAAGACGTCAAAGACCTTAACATAAACGACATGAGGAGGCTATCTATGGATGTCTCATCATTTTACAGACGTCCGTCACTGGGAGAGTCGATTACCACTGTTAATTTCTATTGCCAAGTGAACAAGAAAGGTGAATGCTCCTATGGCCACCTCTACCTGGAACCCAACTCTCACCTGTGGCTCATCGAAGTTGGGTTCTTCCCAGCGGCCACACTCAGGGAAACCATCACGACCAGCGGGCAAAACCAGGTGAGGGTCTCCGGGGCAATGTGTGCCTCCACACCCGGTAGGTCTGACTCTCGAACTCCCCGACTCCGCCTTCTCTAAAAGTCATACGGTGGGGGCGATAGCAACCTCTAAGGCGGCCCAGGCTAACTCGGGTCGCTCTCCCACTAAAACAAAACCGTGACCCATAGTGGAGTCCGTCAGCCGTCTGGGATGTCCGAGCAGTCCTATTTAAGGGAAGTACTGCTTGCCTCCTCACGGAGGAAGGGGCTACAAAACGTGCCCTAAACAAATGCTGGGTATCACGTCTTCTGGAGCCGACCGCGGCTCACAGATCACAAAATACGCGGTCGTAAAGCTCAAAAAACAACAATAACCCCCGTCCTCATCCCCCTCGCCATACCCTCCAGGCTGCTCGGGTGAGTCCACTCACACTAGCAGCCTGGAATGTCCGTTCCCTTTTAAACAATCCGGCCGGAACGGAGAATGGCGCTAGTACTCGGGAACTGCCGCGCTACAAGGTGGACATTGCTGCTCTCAGCGAGACCCGATTCTCTGAACAGGGTCAGCTGGAGGTGGGTGCCGGCTACAACTTCTTCTGGAGCGGCCGGTCAAAGGCAGAGCGACGCGACGCTGGTGTTGCATTTGCCATCCGGAACGACATCGTGGGACGTCTGCCTTGTCTGCCGCAGGGTATCAATGATCGCCTGATGAGCCTCCACATGCCTCTTCGGGGAGACAATTTCGCCCCCATTATCAGCGCCTACGATCCCCCAATGACGAGCTCTGATGCGGCGAAGGACAAATTCTACGAGGACCTGCACGCCTTGCTGGCGACTGTACCGAAAGAGGACAAGTTAATTGTCCTTGGTGACTTCAACGCCCGCATCGGGACGGACCCCGCTGCCTAACAGGGAGTGCTGGGTCCCCAGGGTCTCGGCCTCCTTCTGCGAACGTGTGCAGAAACTTCGTCTGCTGCTGACCAACACCTTCCGACGCGGGAGATGGCCACGTGGATGCACCGTCGGTCGCAGCGCTGGCAGCTGCTGAACTATGTTCTCGTCCGGAGGCGAGATCGACAGAACGTGCTGGTGACCAAGGTGATCCGCGATGCCGATGGTTGGACGGATCACTGCCTCGCCATCCCCAAGATGAGGCTCCGACTTCAACCGCGACGAAAGCCCCAAGGTAAGTTAAATACTCTTTTGTTAGAATCGCCTGCTCATTGTTTTGATTTAAGCAAGCATATAACCCAGAAACTGGAGGACCTGCATGCTCCAGATAACACAGCCACCGTGGAGACACAATGGCGACAACTACGAAATGTTATCCAGTCCACCGCCCCCAAAGTCGTAGGACGCGCACGCCGCCAACACCAGGACTGCTTTGACGACAATGACGCGAAATCAGCAACTTACTCGCGGAGAAAAATCGATTACACAAAGCCTTCGTGGATCTTCGGACTGACGCCACCAGAGCATCCTTCTTCAGATGCCGCCGCCTTGTATGGCGACGGCTGCGGGAGATGCAGGACGCCTGGATAATCCGAAAGGCTAAGGAAATCCAGAGGTATGCGGACCGAAATGAAATGTGAACCTTTTTCAAAGCCATCAAGGCCATCCACGGCCCCTGTACCAAGGGGACCACACCGCTGCTCAGCTCTGACGGCACAACACTGTTGACAGAGAAATCGCAAATTCTGAAGCGCTGGGCCGAGCAATTCAGAAATGTCCTTAATTGCTCATTAGCCATCTCCGATGCTGCCGTTGACGGGCTCCCTCAAGTGGAAACAAACAACGATCTGGATCTGCCGCCTTCCCTATCGAAAACCATGCGGGCCGTGCAGCAGATTTTCAGTGGTAAAGCACCGGGATTCGACGCAATCCCACCGGAAGTCTACAAGCACGGCGGGCCCCGGCTGATCGCGGAATCCACAATACTATTCCATGAGACGTGGCGCCAAGGACAAGTTCCTCAAGATTTCAAAGACGAGACCATCGTCCATCTCTACAAACGGAAGAGGAACCGGCAACTCTGTGATAACCACAGAGGCATCTCGTTGCTCAACATCGCCGGTGAGGTCTTCGCTTGTATCAATCTTAATCGCCTGAACGTTAACCTAGAGCAGGGACTGCTTCCGGAAAGCCAATGTTGTTTCAGACGACACCGCGGAACAAGCGACATGATTTTCGCCACTCGCCAGCTACAAGTGCCAGGAGATGCGAACCCACCTCTACACTACCTTCGTGGATCTGACGAAAGCCTTTCGCACGGTGAATCGCGACGGACTGTGGAAAGTCATGCAGAAATTCGGCTGTCCTGAGCGGTTCACGCACATTATGCGTCAGCTACACGACCGGATGATGGCACGCGTAACTGACAACGGGACGGTTTGCGAAGCATTCGCAGTGATCAACGGAGTGAAACAGGGCTGCGTACTGACGCCCACACTCTTCAGTTTCATGTTTTCAACTACGCTGATAGATGCCTACCGTGATGAGTGCCCTGGGATCCGCATCGCCTACAGAAATGACGGGCACCTTCTCAACAGTCGGCGTGTGCAGGCCCCAACGCGCGTGTCTACGACTACAGTCCATGACTTGCTCTTCACGGAGGACTGCACCCATAACACCGTGACGGAGATGACATGCAAAGGAGCATGGACCTTTTTCGCCGCAGGCAGCGTCAATTTTGGATTAACAATCAGTACAGCCTAAACGGTGGTCATGAACCAACCGCCGCCCAGCGCAGAATATAATGCTCCCTGAATCAATGTCTACGGTGCGCAACTCAAAAATGTGAAAACATTTTTTTATCTGGGAAGCACGCTGTCACGCAACACGATAAGCGAGGACGTGGTCGCTCAACGGATCTCCAAAGACAGTCAGGCCTTCGGACGGCTGCAGGCCTCCGTGTGGAATCGCCACGGTATTCAAATAAACAACAATTTGAAGTTGTATAAGGTCGTCGTCTTGATCACACTCCTTTACAGAGCGGAGACCTGGACCGTCTACCCGAGCCCAGCCAGGAAGCTGAATCATTTCCACCTTAGCTACCTCCACAGAATACTGAAGCTGAGATTGCAAGACAGGATCCCAGACACGGAAGTCCTGGAGCGGACCGGAATCCCCAGCATCCACGTCATGCTGCAACAAGTGCATCTGCGATGGGGCGGCCACCTAGTGAGGATGGACGACGAGCGACCACCCAAACGACTTTTCTAAGATGTCGTTATGGGTGCTCGCCGACAGGGAGGTCGAAAACAACGTTACAATGACACTTTGAAGAAATCTCTGAAGCAACTGCAAATCAACCCGACGATCTGCGAAGCCTTTGCTTAGGATAGACCAGCATGGAGAAGATCCGTGAAAGCTGGTGTAGAATCTATGAGGCCAATCTGATCGCCGCTACTAAGGCCAAAAGGGCGGCGCGTTAGTCACAAGCACCGCTGATCAACACCACCAATGCCCAAGCCCTGCCAACGTACCCACACTTTCAACGCATTTTCCACGCGCAAATCGGCCTGGTCGGAGCTCTTCGAACTCAATGCAACAACTATCCCACAATATAAACCTCAGATCGAACGACGACGCCGACGACCACGCCAACCACTGAAAACAACTTTATGGATGTCCCGCCGTCCACGATCACCGACACCACCCGCCCTCCTCCACCCCCTGCGCTGATCACGGCGACTAACACTACTTGCTTCACTCCCACCGCCTCAGTAGCCACCTCTGACTACCTGCCACCTTCTTCCTCCAACACCACCACCACCACCCCCAGTATCACCGATGGGGACACGGTACTAACCTGTTGTCATTGCGATCGCACCTTCACCTCACACATCGGCCTACTTGGTCACTTGCGAATCCATCGCACAGAGACTGGCGAACTAGTGCCTGGAGCACCAACACAGCAGAGACCGAAGCCTCCACTGCCCTCAGTGCCTCGCGCATTCACTCATCGCATGGGCCTGTTCGGTCACATGGGCATCCAAGAAAGCGGAATCCACCGCAATGCCATCACATCTTGCGCACCCATTAACACTTCCCATAGTCTTCCCATGAGCTCGACTACCGATACCAGCAGCAGAGCCCCCACAGACTCAGCACCTCCCGACCTATCTTGTCCCCAGTGTCACCGCACGTATCGGCCTGGTCAGTCACTTGCGAATTCATTGCACAGAGACCAGCGAACCAGTGCCAGGAGCACCAACATACACCCGCCGCACCCGACCCAACTGTCCGCACTGCCCACGCACATTCACACACCGCATGGGCCTATTAGGTCACAGGCGTCTCCATAAAAACCTGCGGTAGAACACCGCTGGCTATACCACAACACTACATCTCTCCTCATCAGCTTCTGCACCTCACATGATCACACGCAACACCACAAAAATAACATGCTCTCAGTCTGCATAGCTGATTGAAAGGCAAGCATGATCCTCGGCTCCTTCTCCACTTGGTTCCTCTGCTGCATGTGTGATCTGAGCTTGAGAATATTACGGCGCGATAAGCACCGTGGATTCGAAGGTTGCCAACTGACAATTACACTCAGACCTCGGAGTCAGTCCAATGCGTGTTGTGTGGAGTGGCTGACTGGTGGTCTGCGATGGCTCATTCTTAACGTGACGTCTGGCTATCTCACACATGTGAGATAAGAGCCGTTCAACCCCCCTGTTGTGTGAAATCGTGGTGCTTGGGTTTGGAGGCCCAGGTAGTGTACGTAGTATGCGTAGACGAGTTCACCAGCAGCTGCGCCCACTTCCGCATCACACAACTGACGGGCTCGGACGGTGGTCTGATTGTGGGGGTGGGGGAGAGAGTGAGGTCAACGGCTCAGCGCATTTTCCTCACTATAAACAAGCTGACGCGCTTGAAACTATCACGGTGCGCTAAAAACCGTGGCTTGGAAGGTTGCCAACTGACGGGATAACTCGGACCACCTGGTCAGCCCAGTGTTTGTGTGGAGTGGCTGACTGGCGGACTGAGAGAAAGACTGAATTGGCTCCTTCTTAATGTGGTCTTTATGGCACTCCCACTCCGTTGGATCCGAGCCAGGTGTGGTGGCACGCCCAGGGGCGACTCCGGCCGTGCCAGCCACCTGCGCCCTATCCTGCCTCCGGTCTTTTTGATTCTCTCATGACACCGGGCTGAGGTGGGGAGAAGGAGAGAGTGCAGTAGCTGCAGCGCAAGGCTAATATCACTCAAAACTAATCCACGCGCATGTCACCGTCCATGCACCACCATGGTGTCGAGCATACGATGGACATCATCTGGCTACGACGGTCAAACGGTCGTGTCTGGGGTAGGTTATCAGTATCTGACAGGAAAGTATATGACTGAGCAAGATATGCCATTTTTGTTGACCTTAGTTTGGAAAAATATGAAAGACTTGGAGATTCATCGGTGAGATATATTAGTAAAGCGTTTTTTAAAAAGATACCTTCTTTGGCATACTTGTCTGTAGGTTACTAGCTGTCATACTGTATGGTGTACTACCTGTTGGAGAATATTCAGGCTGATGTTTGGCGAAAAGACTTCTAAACGTCGTTTCTGACTGTGCTTTTATACTTGCACAGTTGTATTAATTTGACCGAAACATTCGGGCTTCCTGCAGTCCTACATTTATGAAGAAATCTATTCTCCATGACCAACGTAAGGTCCATTGCAATACCTCACTTGCGTTTTCGCTTAACTGAAGTTCGTTCACGATTTAGCGAGAGTTCTGCTCGACACTTTTAGGGGACGGTCTTGGACTGATTAGAGATTTTTCTTGAATTTACGCATATTTCATGGATGTCACATAAAAGGCAGAAAATTGGGCGAGATAAAATTCTGTCTACAAAAAGCAAGACTATATTAACACCAAAGACAAAACCTGACTACTATTGGTGAACATCAATGTGTCCCGAGGAATTTCGATAGTTTTTAGATGCGAAGCGTGTATTAGTACTCGGCATTTTAAATAACTCGCGATCGGATCCATTCCAGACATCGCCATGAAACTGTTACCAAATATTAACGATATAATGGGAAGAGGAAAGTTCACGGCGTGTCACGGTGACGATGGATGGCAGTAAACAATTCGAGTCCTCGTTCTTCAGGCACTTCATTTTTCTAAATACTATGTATGCGTACGTGCGAATCCACAGAACCATCGAACGTGTTAGATGATAGTCAAAAATACCACTTACAACCCAGGTTTACTCTGCCTACGACAAGATAGTACAGCCTTGCTGACGCTATTGCTGAGTTCCACCTAAACTTCGAATTACGTTGCACTACAATTCTGCTAGTCTGTAGGACACCCTGAAAACCGCGGTGAGATCTCTACTGCGTATATATTGACGCTCTCATTCCAGCTGCTGTGCAGAAAGAATTCACTGTGCCATGCGACAAATTCAGGTAAAACTCACACTTCAAAGTCAAACTAAGGTCGTTTATCTGCAATAACGATTACCACTGGTTGAATATGCCAGTTCGACCATCACGAGGGAAGACATCTCCGCTGGCCCCACGGAGCGAATGCAGAACTGTAACTTGAGGGTGAATTGGTTTATAAAGAGGCAGACACGCACAGCGTCTACAACTCTTTTCTCCCCCACCGGCCAGGCTCCGATGACAAGTGTCTCAAAACGATCAAAAGTGGACTCGGGTAAAGTAGTTAACAAAGCGAAACAGTAAGTCTACACGTGCCACACGCGATCTGGCCTAACTAACATGAACCATGCATTCACGAGGGCAGCTCGGATTCCACATTAGTTGAAGTGCCACAAAGGCCACTCTAAGAAGGAGCCATTGAGCCTAACTATCAGTCTTCTGGTCAGTCAAACCGATGCATACGTACGCAAATGAAGGCTAGCATTGTGATCTGTGACGCTAGAAAACACGACGAGCACGGGGTGATTTTAGGGAAAAGCGAAACTTTGGACAGGGACAAACGAAGATAGTTGACGCACAAAGGGCGTAGGAGGCATAGGATGCAGTTGTTAAGCGGTCACAATCCTACGGAAACTAGTAGCATCCGCGTTCATCTTTGTTAAATTTGCCTGCTCACTGTTTTGAGTGCAGCAACCAAATAACCGAGAAACTGGAGAACCTTCATGCTCCAGATAATAACGCCACCGTGGAAACACGATGGTGTAAACTGCGAAATGTCATCCAGTCCACCGCCCTCGAAGTCCTCGGACGCGCTCGCCGTCGACACCAGGACTGGTTTGACGACAATGACGCCGACATCAGCAACTTACTCGCGGAGAAGAATGGACTATACAAAGCCGACATGGACCTTTTGACTTACGCCACCAAAGCAGCCTTTTTCAGATGTCGGCGCCTTGTACAACAACGGCTGTGGGAGATGCAGGATGCCTGGATGATCCGAAAGGCTGTGGAAATCCAGGGGTATGCGGACCGCAATGAAATGAAAAACTTTTTAAAAGCCATAAAGGCCATCTACGGCCCGTGTATCAAGGGGTCCGCACCGCTGCTCAGCTCTGACGGCACAACACTGCTGACAGAGAAATCGCAAATTCTCAAGCGCTGGGCCGAACACTTCAGAAGTGTCCTTAATTGCTCATCAGCCATCTCCGATGCTGCCATTGACCGGCTCCCTCAAGTGGACACGAACAATGACCTGGATCTCCCGCCTTCCCTACCAGAAACCATCCGGGCCGTGCAGCAGATTTCCAGCGGTAAAGCACCGGGATCAGACGCAATCCCACCGGAAGACTATAAGCACGGTGGGCCCCGGCTGATGGCGGAACTCACAACACTCTTCCAGGAAATGTGGCGCCAAGGACAAGTTCCTCAGGATTTCAAAGACGCGACCATCGTCCATCTCTACAAACGGAAGGGGAACCGGCAACTCTGTGATAATCACAGAGGCATCTCGTTGCTCAAGATCACCGGGAAGATCTTCGCCCGAATCCTTCTCAATCGTCTGAACGGTCACCTAGAGCAGGGCCTGTTCCCGGAAAGCCAATGTGGCTTCCGCCGACACCGCGGAACAACCGATATGAGCTTTGCCGCCCGCCAGCTACGAGAGATGTGTCAGGAGATGCGAACTAACCTATACACTACCTTCGTGGATCTAACGAAAGCCTTTCACACGGTTAATGGTGACGAAATGTGGAAAGTCATGCAGAAATTCGGCTGTCCTGAGCGGTTCACGCAAATGGTGCGTCAGCTTCATGTCGGGATGATGGCACGCGTCAGTGACAACGGGACGGTATCCGAAGCATCCGCAGTGACCAACGGAGTGAAGCAGGGCTGCGTATTGGCTCCCAACCTGTCCAGTCTCATGTTCTCGGCTGTGCTGATGGACGCCTACCGTGATGAGCAGCCTGGGATCCGCATCGCCTACAGAAATGACGGGCACCTTCTCAACAGTCGGCGTATGCAGGCTTCAACGTGCGTGTCTACGACTACAGGCTATGACTTGCTCTTCAAAGACGACTGCGCCCTTAACACCGTGACGGAGGAGGACATGCAGAGGAGCATGGACCTCTTCGCCGCAGGCTGCACCGATTTTCGATTAACAATCAGTACAGCCAAAACGGTTGTCATGCGCCAGCCGCCGCCCAGTGCGGAATACAATGCTCCCCGAATCAATGTCAACGGTGCCCAACTCAAAAACGTGGAAACCTTCGCTAATCTAGGAAGCACGCTGTCACGCAACACGAGAATCGATGACGAGGTTGCCCAACGGATCTCCAAAGCTAGCCAGGCCTTCGGCAGGCTGCAGGCTCCCGTGTGGAATCGCCACGGTATTCACCTGAACACCAAACTGAAGATGTACAAGGCCGTCATCTTGACGACACTTCTTTACGGAGCGGAAGCCTGGACCGTCTACTCGAACCAAGCCAGGAAGCTGAATCACTTTCATCTCAGCTGCCTCCGCAGAATACTGAAACTGAGCTGGCAAGACAGGATCCCGGACACGGACGTCCTGGAGCGGACTGGAATCCTCAGCATCCACGCCATGCTGAGGCAAGTGCAACTGTGATGGAGCGGCCACCTGGTAAGAATGGACGACGAGCGACCACCCAAACGACTTTTCTACGGAGATGTCGCTACGGGTGCTCGCCGACAGGGAGGTCAAAAACGACGCTACAAGGACACTTTAAGAAATCGCTAAGCAACTGCAAATCAACCCGGCGACCTGGGAGGGTCTTGCCCAGGTTACACCGGCATGGAGAGGATCCGTTAAGACTGGTTCAGCAATCTATGAGGCCAATCGGATCGCCACCGCCAAGACTAAAAGAGCGGCACGAAAGTCACCAGCGCCCCGGATCAACATCGTAGATGCCAAGGCTCTGCCAACATGCCCGCGCTGTCAACGCATCTTCCGCACGCAAATCGGCCTGGTTGGACATCTTCGGAGGCAATGCACCAACAATCCGACAATTCCAATTTCTACGTCAAATTCTGCCAACACTCCTTCAGACTCCCCCACCCTCACTCCTGGCATCAATTCCATTACTCCCACAATCATAGAGACCACATCCCAATACTTATCACCTGTTACCTCCATCATCAGCGATGGGGACTCTCTCCTAAACTGTCCTCAATGCGACCGCACATTCACCTCACGCATCGGCCTGGTCGGTCTCTTGCGAATCCATCGTACAGAGACTTGTGAACCAGAGCCTGGGGCTCCGACATACAGTGGCCGCACCCGCCTCCACTACCCTCACTGCTCCCGCACATTTACACACCGCATGGGCCTATTAGGACACATGCGCCTCCACGACAACCTGCGGTAAACCACCGGAGGCTAAGCCACATCAGCGCACACCATCTACACTAATACATAGACAACACCCTCACAATCATCATAATATACCTGATAAAATCACGGTGTCCTAGAAACCGTGGCTTGGAAGGCTGCCAATCTGAAGCTTACACCAGACCACGCCGTCAGCTCAGTGTATGTGCTGTGTGTGTCGAGTGGCTGACCAGTGGACTGGGAGTCAGACGGCGATGGCTCCTCCATATCCGCTGAGTAATTAAATCCTGGTGTGTGCGTTATGGGGGCCAGGTCACGCTGTGGCGCGCGAAGACGGGTACGCCGACCCATCAGCCAATGCGCCCACTTCCGCCTCAGACAACTGACCGGCTCGGACGGCGTTTTGACTGTGGGGGTGGGGGAGAGAGTGAGATCGACAGCTCAGCGCATGTTTCTCACTATAAGCAATCTGACGCGCTTGAAACTATCACGGTGCGCTAAAAGCCGTGGCTTGGAAGGTTGCCAACTGACGGGATAACTCGGACCGCGTGGTCAGCCCAATGTGTGTTTTGTGTGGAGTGGCTGACTGGCGGACTGAGAGTCAGGCTGCAATGGCTCCTTCTTAATGTGGCCTTTATGACACTCCCACTCCGTGGGATCCGAGTCAGGTGTGGTGGTAAGCCCAGAGGCGGCTCCGGCCGCGCCATCCACCTGCGTTCTCTGTCACCTCCGGTCTTCTTGACTCTGTCATGACACCGGGTTTAGGTGGGGGAGGATGAGAGAGTGCGGTAGCTGCAGCGCAAGGCTACTATCACTTAAAACTAATTCACGCGCAAGTCACCGTCCCTGCACCACCCTCTTGTGGAGCATACGTTGGACATCGTCGAAATCGACGGTCGAACTATCATGCCCAACCTTATTCACGGTGAATGGAGGACATTTTTTGCTGAACGTTTTGGAATTATACTTTCAAAATAAATCGTAGCTCTCTCTCTCTCTCTCATTCAGTAGAATGTAAATGTGTACAAAAAAGGAGTAACGGAACTAACCGAGTCTGCTCCAAGGTAGCAGTCAACTTTTGGCACTCCATATTTGTCTCCTCTAACTGTGCACGGAGGTGGCCCAGTTCCCGCTCACTGGCAGCCAGTTGTTTATCTACTGAGGCCGCCTTCTCTAAGAGCACTGCATTGCGGGCGGCCAGTTCCCCAGAGAGACGTGATACTAAAAAAAAGAAGACGAAAGAAAGAGCGCTCGATACCGTGGCACATAAGAAAGAAAGGACAGAAGATGTATGTGTGCTAAAGACCGAACAGGCATTTTCAAACTCCAAATTTCCACGAATAAAACTGGCGAGGGGCCAGGTGGATGGATATTAGCATAAAACCCCTGTATCCTGGTTATCTTAAAGTAAGCTCAGAAACGCCGTGAAACTGTGTTAAAGGCATACGTATTACTTATGCAAAATATGTCCTTTGGCCTTATTTTAGAAGACCGACAGTGGACAGGGGTCAAGCGAATCTTGTTCGGCAAGCTGATCAACCTTCGTTTAATTTCTGAGGAAATAAATGCGCGAACTAGAGTAAATCCTTCGCAACAAAACTTTTCAGGCTCGGTACGAAAGATGGTATAAACATTTAAGCTTAAGTCTATCAGCTAGTGCGGGGTAGCCGCGTACTATTCACAAGTTGCCAACAGGTAGTAGGTAGTATATAACTAAGTAATTATTTACCATACTGCCAGGAACTTGCTAAGAGCCCAGACACGCGTGTTTAGCCGAGCTTGTGCCGCGGCCCGGCGCAGCTGCGGGGGCTCGGCTCACTAATGGATACTCCAACATTCCCTGTGTCTTTTGGTATACGAACTCCAGTTTTATTCTGCCTTGTTTTATTTCCGAGGCAATTAATGCGCGAGCTTGGACTTTTAGTTAGTACCTTCGCCGTCAGTATGGTAAATAAGTACGCATTCAAAAGGTGGCAAACCATTCGAAATTTACTGACATCTTTAGTTTTGCGAATCCTTGATTACCTTGGAACGGCCATCAAATATACTCTACGGATAAAATGGAAACCGAATTCGCCTTCATACGAAGCACTGTTAGAAAATGATACATCTGAAAAGTTTCTAGCAAGATAGCCCGAATTAAGTCTACCGAAAATGACGTTCCAGCGGTTGAAAGGAAGGAAATCTTTCTCACATTGACTTTTACATCTCACTGTGACTTGGGTAGGCGAAATCACTACTCGAATCGTCAGACATCCAATAAAGCTCTCCCACTTAACACCTCTTCTTTGTCATGCAAGTACTTCAATTCATCTAGAAAGCGCTGCTGGCCAATCCTGGTGCAGGTTGAGCTCCATATATTCATGTCCACATCCTACCATGCGGCGCAACGACGGAGGAAAACCAAACACGTCACAAGGACATCCTTACCCTGCTCTCGGACCACAGAACTAGATCATAATCCATGACTGCTGAGAGCAGGAAATAAGGTGCAAAGGACATCAAGCACGAATCTCTGGTAGACACTGACTGCAGAGTGAATCGAACGACAGCCTCTAAGATCCTACTTCTGGAGACGATTGCGAGTCTCTTACGCAGTTCAGAAACTGTGGTAATACAGAGAAGAAAGTCACAATTGTGCACGCAATTTGATCAGTGATGAAAATAATTTCCGCACTCCCCTCCCTCGTCTGTCCCTCCAACACATGGCTACCGGATGTTCTGCACTGCATAGCCTCAATCATGCTTGAGCAGGTTTCGCTGTAATCCAAACCCGCTAATACATACAAAGCCACCTCCCTGTACGCATTGGGCCCACCCGCATTTCCGATCGCATTCCCAGTTGTTTATGTACCTAGCCCGTTGCATTGGCCTAGGCTGCATTCTTATTGCAGACCTAATTATATAAATATGCAACGACCACTACATCCCGGACCGCAGGATATCATTAAATTCTGCATATTGTGTTACATTTTTCATGGTCCGATCGATTCTGGAAAAAAATATTTTGAATTCGGTATTGTCTGTAGTCTTTGAGAAGAGGAACAAACTTGCCGCCTCAAAGACATTTTTAGTTCCGCCAGCAATGTGAATTTTTCAAAGAAGTTTGATGAAAGAATAAGACAGAGACAATTTCGAACAAATTACCTTCCGATTTAAGGGTGGCCTCACGCTGTCGTACAGACTCAATTTCGGATTTCAGTTCCTGTCGATCAGCGGTTACTGCGCTGGTGAGGGTACTCCATCTCTAATCGACAAATAAACAGTTATGCATAACTGGAACCAAATTTGATGAATAAGGACGAGATGAAGAGACGTGACAAGGAATTTGCAGTTTCAGAAACCACATAACCCAGGGTTTATTTATGAGATGTGTGGCGCCCGAAGTCAATACTTTGATCAGAGGGATTACGCTCAGAATCTCACTTTTCAGGAAGTTGCGCTTAGGCGATTGTGCAGGCATAATACAAAACGGGGGTCAGAACAATCCAAACAAATGAAATAGTGATGGGCTGAACGAGGTTATCCTATAAGTTAAAAGATTATTTTAATTCACAGGTCGACAAATCGACTGCTTCAAGAGGCGGGTGAATCAGAATGTTCTTGATCACTGATCATGCGGTGTTTTAATAAAATACAAAAATGACGAACGGCAACAAAAATACACAAATTCTACTTGAAAAGGAACCAATCTTTGCAAATAAAGAACAATATAAGGAGAGGAGCGTTGAGCGGAGATATGTTAACAAGTAATAGCTAGTTATGAGAGATGGATGCGTTTTATTATAACATAGGATTGGTGTTCACAGCCGGATGCAAGGCAGTCATAACTCTACCACAGCAAGATAGAACCTAAGCAAAACTAATTAAACGGTAGCGATAATTTCAAAACCACTAAGGTGCAGCCGCCTATAGGAAGTGCGTGTGGAAGTTATAGTGGAATCTGACAAACTGCTCAAGTTACGTAACCACTGCAGTAAATTTATTTAGCCGAAGTTCATAATAACATTTATTCGTGTTGCGTAAACAGCCTGCGTCTTGGCAAGGATGAAAAATCGGAAATTTCTACGTATGACCCAGAAATAAGGATAACATTTCAAGACAGGAAAACAAGGTGTGATTCTTTCCCACCCCCGCGATGTCTCTTTCACTTGAAAGAACTTTTGGAGGCAACAGAATTAAAACGGAAAGGAATAGACGTATGAAGATGGAAAAAGCGAAAAAAAACCAGATGAGCGGTTGTTGTGAAACAAAGGTTTCTAATTACGCTGTCAAGTTTTACAGTGTCCAGTAACAGTGGGCATAATGACTCTTTATGACAGACGGGGACAGAAAGGGTATAGAAGAAGGAACAACGGAACTAGACCCACCTGCTCCTCGGCGTCTACATAGGCCGTGAGCGAGCGAATAAAGTCGGTCAGCGTGGGTATATTCTTCTGCTGTGGGCCCGAGAGCGGTCGCGGTGGCAGGCCAAGTTTTGAGCCCTGCTCTATGGCCGCATTACAGAGGAGGGAAACGTAAGCCTTCCGATCTGCCACTAGGATTGACAACAGAGTGGTGACGAGGGACGAGGAACCCAATGAAGGACGGTGATCTGGTGTTGATTCCGTTTCCTTCTGTTGAGCGGGAACCAAATGAGTTATGAGAAGGCCGTAAAAAAGTTCGTTAGGTTCGAAAAAAGGCAGTTTAAGAGCAGGCATACCGAAGTCATTAGTGACTCAAGGAGGTTTTTAAGTAGACGGTTGGCCTCAATAAGACGTGTCAGTGCCTGTGACTTGTAGTCTGCTCCCATAGCACCAGTGTCCACGAAATTTTCGATTGCATTGCCGGAAGGTGGCATGGTGGTGGAGGATGTGACAGGTGACTTCACCACCTCACAGCTTGTTGTGTTGCGAGCGGACATGGCCAATGACAGGCTCAGAAGGCGACAGCTTTCATAGTGCAGGTGTTCCACGAGAGCCTTATTGAGTTAAAGGGCAACATAACACGTCAATATCAATATTCTTCAATAAACACAGTTTTTTTCAATGTAACACGTTTTCAGTAATTGCAAAATACCAAAAGACCACCTTGTCGAACAAGGCCTAGAATTCAATCCCGGTGCACCGTCAATAGTTTATAAAAGGAGCACATAAACCCCTTACTCATCCTTCGCACATACAGAAGCCTCCCAATAAGGTAAACGAGGAAATCATGTATAAATAGAGAAAAACTCCCCGTACCCCAACTGTCTGGTCCTTAGAGCACTTGGAACTTTGGAAATGTCTCCAAGGTTCAGTTACAAAAGGCAGGTTTTCCAGTTGTTAAACTCAAGAAAGGATTAAAATTTCTATCGGCAGCGAAAACTGTCCTATTACCTGTGTGCACAATTTTAGAAGGCGGCCAGCTTATCATACCGGGGCCCAGCCCTCTACAGCGTCTAAGACCACAATACGGACTCCTGCGACACCGCACAACCTCAGAATTGAGCTTTGACGCCTTCTATCACAAAAGTTGCTAAAAATGAGAACTAGTCTTTATATCAGGTTTGCTGATCTGGTAAAGACCTTAAACATTGTTAACCATGACGGATTATGGAAAATTTGCGATGACAAGTAGTTTAATGCAAGGTTTTAAACTGGTTCCCATCATCTTCAGCCTCGTGTTTCCCACCATACTTACGCCGTCTATCACGAGAGGCAGTCTCGAATTAAAGCCAACTATTGAGTCGAAAGCTTACTACTAAAAAACTGGTGTATGCAAACTGAAGCAAAAGCAAAACCTCTCATCTACGGACGACTGCGAAACAAATATTGCAAATGAATTCGACATGCAGTGGAGCTTGTACTTTTGTCTTTTCCGTTGCTTAAGCTTCGCAATGACCATGAGGAATACAATGAACATATGATCAGCGGAAATAAATCCGCTAACTTGAGGAGTACAACCTCGAAAGACGTCAAGATCAGGGATGCTGCAAGTTTCACCGAGCTTTTGGCTGACAGATAGCTGACGAGGACCTACCGAAGCCACGATTCTACGTTGACGTCACCGCAAAAGTTTTAGCAGGTTAACAAAACAAGCCATACAAGGACACCCCGGTGACTTCGAATGGCCTCGCTCAGGGTCAGAAGGCTTGGGGCAGTACCTTAAAAATTAAAATATATATTCGAAGCCAATCGAATTTCGGAGGCCAGGACGAGGTTAGTCACGGCCCGAATGTGGCGGACCAGGTAAGTTGAAGCCCAACTCTGGCAACTCGTCGACATTGTCTAGTAAGGTTCAGTGAAAATGAAGGCCTAGTCCCGTAAGGTCGGCGCGACCAACCCACCTCTCGTACCGACAAAAACACTAGCATCCCCACCGAAGCCGCATCGACCATCTTTTTTTTATTTAGCCAACAGGTTTCAGTTCTTCCAGGCACCTTTGCGCCCGACGCAACGTAAACGCCGAGGAGGCATGAAGGACGCTCGCCAACAATAATGTGGACAGTAGAAATCTGTCTGCATTGTGATCACTCATTTGAATTACGCATGGTACTATTAGGATTCCTATGAATGAACCACAGCGTGAATTGAAAGCCAATACCTGGAATCGCAACTAAAACCCGTCACGCATGCCTCTCCCACCCACACTGTTCGACAATTCGACCATCGTAAACAACGACGTTTATCGCGTGCCTCACAAAGTGGGCGCAGCACCGGTGATTTGTACGTGAACCAATTTATAACGAAGTAGACTGCGGCAAAAAGGATCACTCCGAACACCCCATCATCACCTCTCGTCCCATCAGCCAACAAACCCCTAGACTACATACGCACCCGCATCACATCACCAACCACATGCACAGCAAATGTCATACAAGTCTGCAATTACTATAAACTAATTTATGCGCAAGACAACATCATGCGCCCGTCATGCTGAGGAACACACTGAGGACATGATCGCATGCGACGGCTAACCTGACAGTGATGCGGATTTTCAAAGCACATTCTTGGCTCATCCGCGTTGCTCCTAAGGCAAGACAATGTCAAAAATACTGCATATCGGCGCGAACGCAGCGCCCGAAGAGGCTAAAGAGTCTGTCTGCGCGTACCACACACGACCTGATACCCACTACATGCAGCACGGTTATGTAAGGACGGATTGTACCTCGTAAGGATGAGAATGTCATAAAGATCATCCTGCATAGTAGGGACCATGAAGAGCGAGATTTCCTGTCAGTTTTTGGCCTGCCAACTTTTATTGAGTCATGATTGATTCAGGCGCTTCAGATTTATTATGGTGATGAATGCGCTGACTTGCCGTGAGGGTGGATTCCCCGGGTGTCGTCCTCACTTCCTCTTACCTCTTCCCTGAATTAGTTCGCCATCCGAGCATGTTCATTGGCAAGTGATTGGGTGGGGTGGAGTGACTGCCGCGATGGGAAGGCCTACGTGTAAGGCGTGCCACCACAAGCATTTACGGCAGTTATTGCGAAATTTGTGCGGTCTGAGGAACCCGAGCCCAGAGACAACCTAAAAGGCGTTCTGATCCAGTCTTTGCAGCGTAGCCCGTTTGGGGGAGAGGTGCGGGTGGGGCAAGCCACACTACTCACTCATGCAGTTACAGCCATATGGAAAGACACAGTCAGTGGAATGGCACAAGCCAGGTCCTACAACCCTATATTCATTCGGCCCTAGTATTACGAAAAGGGCAGAGTGAGAACGACAATGGCAAATGAGAGTATTACTCACCACGAAACAGGTCCCTAAAGTTGGCATCTTGATGTAAACTGATGCCATTTTCCCTTATGTGCACACTTAAATATTTGGAATTGAGCGGATATATGCCAGACTGAATACGGGGGAAAGAGTTGATAGGTATACGAGAGGAAACGAAGGTGATAAGGCACAGAAAAACGGCTTAACTCGAGTGGCAAGAATTTAGCACCGTTGAAAATGTATTGCCAGACGGAGGTGAATAGGAGGAAGGAAGCTAGAAAATGTCAATTGATTCGTCTCGGAAGCCGGGCACGGGAAGGCAGAAAATGGGATGGCAAAGAGAAGAGTACGCAGTTATGACTAACGACACCACCAAGACAGCAGCAGGAGAGAGGAAGATGGGGTAACGCCCACTTTCGCGCAGTCAGCCATTTTTAATTACCTCCTCCACCCACAGCACTTAGACAAACCTCGCTCACTTAAATGCTTTGGACGACGAATATGCTACCACAGTACAGGAGCGTAAAGAGAAAATGACAGAAATACAAGGAGCACTTTTGCAGAGGCGCGATGGCAGAAACAGCTATATTATCCGCCGTATGTTTCGGATTCACACTCGCAACCAACCTCAGAGAAAACGACACACAAGGGTAGTGAAGGCGCAAAGGATGTTGTTACACCACCGCATAATCATTAAAACTAGGAAATGCTGCGTTCATCTCAATAGGTTATACGATGTATAATGATTTCTTGAGCATACGCATTCGAGTAGTTACCTGTCACGAGTTTACTCCTGATATTTTTGAATGACATAATAATGATTAGGCAACGTGGTACAGAGGTACCGCCACTAGAAGGGGTGTTTACCCATGCGATTACAGCGTGACAGATTATTGTTCTACTATCAATTATTAAGAGGGAAGGGATATAGAGCAACGGGAGCATTTATAGACTGCGGGTCGTAGAACCATGACCTTAAATAGGTCTCGACTCACGTAGCTGTTACCACTTAAAAGAATTTCAATTCTGTCGAACCTGGACGTATAATTGGGTCCTGTTGAATTATCTACGACGAAGAACCTGGTGCCACTTTTCCTCCTACATCTGCGGCTCAAGTACATATTTGGAATGTGATAAAACGATAGTTTTTTGGATAGCAGTGCTCAGAGGCTGCTGCGTTCTAAGTGTTCAATCCTCTCTTCGATTTACCCGTCAGTTATCCACAAGCTAAATACGTTTTGCAGAGGACGATATGTTCGACGCAGGCATTAGACCACATTCATTCAGTACTTTCAGGCAAATATTAATTTGATCTCCTCCTATGCTTGACTAAGAGCAAGAGGTGAAGTCACTTTCATTACCTCACGCGGTGGGTCCTTTTGTGGAGGATTTTAAATAAACAATCACTACAAACCTCCAACCCCATCAAAAAAGAAGAGTTGCATGAGGAAAATGCACAGATCAACATAAATTGGTCTTTGGAGGAGAACCGAACTAGAATTACTGAATCCATGGCTTTTCTGAAAGACATTAGATCAATCCGATTAACGAAAAACATCGTTAAATAGGGGACGTCTGCAAAGTATAAAAGGCCGTTTTCCATTCGGACAGGAACGCGACTAACAAGCTGTCAAGGAACTATTTAACTGACTCAGTTGCACGCATCCCATAATTATTATTTTTACATTTTCATTTTCGACGTGTTTAACTTAACTACTCACCTTGCACATATAAACGGATCATTTAAAAATCATTTATTCTTCAATTATTCTTCTGGCCATTGTTCAAATATTGATAAGAATCATTTAAAAATTGATAAGAAAAATCACTGATAAGAATCATTTAAACATTTAGTGCGGTTATCTTTTTCTCCGTTTCATCACACACGAGGGTTTGTCAGTCAATGGGCAGGAACAAAGCTAGAGGACCTTGGCAGCAAATAAGTCCTTTCAAGCTTCCATAGACGTTCCTAAAATGCAGTTTCTAATGACCATGCGAAGTCTATCCTTGAGAACGGTTTTGGTAAGTGATTGCGCAATGGAAGCTCTACCAACAAGGACCATGAATTTCTTGTAAGACTAACGTTCACAAAAACAAATTACAAGCCTCTTGACAGGAGACCGGCGACGGAAACGAGACTACCGATCAAGATTCACATAAATGACCAATCATGACCGGTTGGTATACCCCCCCACACTATTATACGGTCGGAAGCAACTAAGGAAAAGGAAATTACTTTGACCGCCTCTGGCGAGTTCACATCCTCCTGAGCGGAGAGAGGGAGTTGCGAACCTACGAGGATCGGAGTTGTTTGCATGTTGGAGACAACAGTTTCGCCACCGGGGCAATCAAATGGTAAGTAGTCCTCGCTAACACAGTCGGTATCCGAGTCCGAATCAGGAGTTAGGATACCCGCCACAGTAGAAGTCCTCCTAGGGGACTGCGGCAATTCCTCGTGGAAGCCAGGCAAATAACTGGTGGCGGATGTGAGATCAACCTGACAAAAACACAAAAGTGTTCGGATAAGAAGAAAGAGGCAACACGTCAACAGAAGTTGTCTGTGCAATACCTGAATTGCTGAGTCGGAGGTGGAAATGGTCGGTGTCGAAGGATCGGTTTGTGATGCGGTTTCACTGACGTCTACGTGCATAGAATGACGTCGCAGACTGTCCAGCTCCTCCTCCAGCTCCCTCACGCGATTAGCCAATTCTGTCTAACAGGCCAAGGATGCCAAACACAGTTTGTAACTACGTATACGGTATTTCGTAAATTGTCAATATGGACAGAGAAAACAGCACAAATCCATCCCCTCCGAACAAGATTACTGCTAAGCGTTTTCGTGCGATTACAGTCGATTAAGAACCATAATTTTCACAAGAGGCAAACCCTATTGGACCTGCAAAACCCTGCTCTTTATTATGCTTGACGGAAAACATAACCTGCCTACGTACTCAGTTAAGCCCGGGAAAATTGCCGTATTTAGAGAGCACGAGTATTAGTAACTACGTTGTTTTATATCTAGGTTATAATTCAACTTCGTCTTCGAGTATGAGCTTGGCCTTCATGCCTTTGTTGATTTTTTCTCGTTGAAATAATTTTTAAAAAATTAACGAGCGGCGTAGGTTATAGGGATAAAATAAGCTCGAACTAGAGGTGTAGAGGGCCTCCATAGGTAATTAAGACGCATGTCTTTATGCCAGTCTGTTTAACAGCAGCCAAATTCCGCCTACTTTAAATCGATGGCAGTGCCTGGTCATGTCGTTTTTCAGAACGTTAAGTCCGGCCACTCAAGCGTGTCCAGGTAGCCGATCAAAAGGAATGTACAAAACTCGGAATAAATAACCGAGGTCTTCGCAGTAGAAGACAATAAAGGAAGGAAATAAGAATTTGACCATAAAAGTATTTTGTTCTACATATAGATCCTTTTACTTGGACGGCTCCGGGGATCTGGTGGGGACACGCAAGTAAGAATGACACCATTTGTAAGTTCCTTGCTACTAACTTTGCAAGAAATGAAACAATAAGTGTACAAGAAATATGAGGGAAACTAAGTGAATCTTTGTGAGCTCTGGGGAGCGCACAGGTGAGTCTGGAAATCATGGTGTCATATACAAGTGTCTAGAGGACAAAAAGAAGGTTAAACCTGAAAAGCACTTAGTACACACAAAAGACGTACCTTTGCCTCATTGAGCATGTACAAGTCTTCGTCACGTTCTTCAAGAGGGGCGTACGGCTCTGTAACACGGCGCTGCGGTTTGCGTATCGGATTGTCAAAATCAGACTGAAAAGCGAGATACCAAAACGAAATCGTTTGACTTCTAATGCAAACAATGAGGCACAGCTATCACTTTTCTGCTAAGGGTGACTTGGAAGAATGATAGTTGAATCCGTAGACAGAATCAAAAAGTAAATATATAAAAAGGTGGTTTGGAGCAAGCGTTGATTATGCACAGAAAGCAGTGTTCAAGGGCTAAGAGTGAAGATTCCGTGGGTTCGACAGAACGGCAGCTAGTCAAACGAATAAATTGAATAATTCAGACTTTGCGCCGTCACTTGGAAAAAGCTGAGAAAATGATGCGGTTCACTGAACGCTAGTGTGGGAACAAAGTCTGTGGTAACTACTGTAATCTGTATCAAAGGTGCATATTTATGAACTGGATTGATTGTATTCTCGCGTGCATAAGAACACGTAAGAGAAAGAAAAACGGCATTGGTCAGCTTACTTGGACACGAGACTGAGCTACGAGAAGGTCCTGTTGCAGCCTCTCAACCTCAGACTGTCGGTCTTCCAGCATGGTCTGCACTAATTCAAAGTCGTGATGCAGATCATCCTGCAAAGGCGAAAAGGAGAAAGGGGGAGATCAGTCAAGCCAGTACTTCGGCTTTCATCAAGGCCCGAACTGAGGGCACTAAATTGCTTTGAGCTCCCACAGAAGGCATGTTGAATCACGCTCCCAAAAGTAGCCACAACCACTGACCGATTCTGAAATGTCAGCCACCTCGTGTTACGGTAGGTGCAAGTCGAAAGTAACTTAAGAGACAGATAAAAATGATGGGGCACTAAGACAGCGAAAGGCTCTTTAAGAGATTTAGCGAAAAAGGTTCGCAGAGGTTTTCAGATGTCGAATCACAACCACATACTAAACTAGCACTGTGTGACAGGGATCCCTGGGTAGGTTTCGGCGATTCAACTGAGTGTTCAGTGCACAGTTAGGCTCTTTCTAGATCACGTACGAGACGGCGCCAATGAAGTAGTATTAGCAGTATGTAAAAAGGCGAAATGTTGGCAGCCGATGCCAGGACTATGAATTTAAATGCCGAAGTAAGCAGCAGATTGCAGGCGACTTACTTGATAGACCATTAGCCCTTCGATTTCAGCACGCAGAGAAGTTATTTCTGCTCGAGCGTCCTCTAGGTCCACGACCAGTTGATGGATGTCACTCACTTCCGGCTGAAGACAGGTACAGATATAATTTAAAAGACTCATAGCAGAAAATTCTGCTAACAAACATACAATCAGGAAATCGACCGGAGACTTCCGGTACGTGAAAAGGACTCAGAATTAAGAATGCTGGCCCTGAAATTTTTAATAATTAATTAACAGCAAGACAGCAGCAATAAACACGGATACGTTGGTTGTATTATTTAATGACTTTAAGCAAAATTCAAATCAGTAAAAGCAGTAGGTGATACTTATACTAAAGTACGGGAACGGGAGGAAAAAAATTAATAGGTCAGGTTCGACGAAGACACTATGTGACTGATGAACGCTTAACCTTCAATCGGTGAACTATGTCCAACTGAGGAGAACAACAGAATTTCGCCGAGTGGTGCTGGATTTAAGGTGTCAAGTTAATTGGAATACACTGCAAGCGTGCCGTAAGGCACATTTAGTGAACGCTAGAAATTTAGAATTTCGACATCAAAACAAGTTGGCAAATGTAAAGGTAAACTGTATGGACTGGTGTATAGGGCAAAGCAGAGACTGTATGGCGAAGCTCATAACTTCCGTTGAAATCACAAGAATGAAGGTGTTTCTTTAAATTCTTTTTTTTATCGTCAGTACTTGTTTTACCTGTACAGTCAAAGACCATCGTCAATATTGACCTAGACAGCTCTAGTCCGAGGTATCGTGAACCAGTGTATTCTATGCTCTGTGTTCCACTGCAAACTCCTATTCGATCGTTATTTATTTGGCGTTCCAGTACCAAACATCGAAGGTTGCTGGTCCCAGGATCCTACCCAGATGTGTTTTACCCAGGTCGGTAATTTTGTAACTGGCAGTCGATATGCTGGCGTTTTTATTCCTGTTAGGTATTCAGTGAGATTCAACTCGCTTATGGGGTGGAGTTAAACAGGGTGGCGGACCGCCTCATACCCTGAATAAGTACAGCGCGGTAGCGCAGGCAATGAACTCCTATCCATAAGCCTTATGTAAACACGTCAGCGCCTGTTTCGTGAAAATACCTAAAACACAAGGAGAGGTAAGATCGGATCAGACAAGTGGGCTGAGCTAACCCTGTGGCTGTCTGCCAGATGAGAGGTAAAAGGAAATGTGACGGAAATTACGGCATAAGTTTATGAACACTACTACTGAGGCACAGAACTCACTGTTACAGATGAACGAGGTTGCTTAAGTGTTCGGTTTATGCAATGACGTATTCTCCAACTGCGTTTTTGCCTGAGTGAAGGTACCCCTCATGATTAGTGGCATTCATCGTGAGGAGGTAGGCAGTTTGGAATATTCTGAAGCCAAGTTGCTCCCAGAAATCGGCTGAACCGATACAAATTGTATTTTTTTGCAAACGCTTAGGTGTCACTGGATTCTTTATGATAGCTTAGTCGACACAAAGGTCTAGGAAACTAGGAAGAAAAGCAAGAACTAGAGGCTTGTGACCACTACTACCTGTGAGCAATATTCACTGTTAAGAACATGGACAGTAGAAAGTACGAAGCAGCCCGTTCTCGAGGCGAGAATCTCGCGGCGTTACTCCAGAATAAAAGAGACGACTAAGCGGTTTGAGCGCGTTCCGCATCACTCGCCGCATAAGGCAGCTTAGACCTAAGGATACCACCGTACCTGCAACGGTGAAGAAGGTAGCTCGGTAATCGATCTCCACTATTCGATTTTCGTCACTAAAGTGAGTTGAGTTCCGTCGATCCGCCGTTACTGGCCGTCGCAAAATTAGAGACTACGAGCGGCGCCATTGAGACTGGCCAGAGAGTACATGAGCCGATATGTACGAAGCACAATCAAATCTCAGCTAAGTGCTATAAATCAAGAAAATTGTCAAGAAAATCACGTTTGGCTGTGAAGGCATAAGATCGGCTTTTCTGTCATATTTCGGTGGCATTTACTAAAATAACCCTCATTTTCAAGCAAATGCATTCAGGTAAAACAGCTTTATTTTCGAATGAATGTCTGTATCCTTGCATTTTTTCACATTCCTTTCCAATATTATTTTTGTTATTTGCGTTTGTCAAGACGCCTGCTATTGTACTTCTGAAAACTTCGAGGGAGAACGTGGATAAACATTAACTATTTGTACCAAAAAATCGTGGATGAGCGCATGTGTGGTATACTAAGCAGGCATATGCGTACGACAAACAGGAACTAACATATTGGTCCGCCGAAGTGGCCGCTAACGACGTCAGAGTCGCGGCGCAGGTGACCTGAGCGACATCGCTCTCCACGTCGCAGCTGTCGACAGAAGTGACCCCGCTGGCAGCGGCTGTGGAGAGGGAGTCTGTGGCAGTGTGGGTGGGCGACATGGTAGACTCGCGAGAGAAAATTGGCTGCTGCTGCTGCTGCTGCTTTTGCGCCTGCTGCTCTTGCTTCAGTAGTTCCTCTTCTTCGACTGGTCGGCAGAGGCCACGGCGGCTAAAGTCGTCAGCATCGTTCTCGCGACTTTCTAACGGCAAAGATTCTGCAACCTCCTCCGGCGCCGGGCCAGAGTCGCTGGCACCGAGAGAGACTGATCGTGGTTTTAAGGTATCGTCTTCGATAGCTTCTGTTATTGGACTGTTGGCTTCCCGCTCCATCTCCTCTGGCGCTGTCTGCGCGGCCACGTTGACAAAGAGACGCGAAGACGGGACGGCAGGAGCAGCCTGCAATAGTGGGTGTGCGAATTTTGAGGCTTCCGTGGTGGCGGTGGTGCCCGACATCCCAACTCCCGTATCGTCAGTAAGGGATGGTAAGGGAGTGACAGAGTCGAGAGAGTGCTGCAATAAAGAGGCCGAAAAGGCCCGGATCGAGGTGAAGGCAAAAAACCAATAAAATGATCGGAAGTCTAATAAAACTGAAAAGCGGGGCATCGTCGAAAATGGCGAAGACCAGCACTATGGTCGGGGAGCAACGGCGACTATAATAGGACTATAATGAGAATGACTCATGCAGTATCGACTCCATTCTTCTTCGGACAGTCCCATATTCTAATGGTTAAACAAAGGCAAAACGACCGTTAGGTTTCGGCAGGAATCCCCCTTCTCCCCCGCCTCACTCATAGGCTGCGTATCGGCTGGTTCCTTGGGCGACAAAGGGCGAACTTCACATACCCTAATCGGTTGCTAGGGGGGGAGGGGCAAGAACAAACGCACGCATGAACTACCTGAAAGGAAAACTCCAGGGGCGAAGTGCTTGGGGGAAGACCGGGCAAGTAGGAGGGAGCAGTAGGAGAGGTGTTGCCGACTGCTGCAGAAGGCTCCGGCAGCCTAGCCAGTGCGATAACAAGTTCCTTGCGCAGCTGTTCTGCAGCCGCATCACGCTCGGCTAGTTGGGCTTCTGCTCGCGAGAGTGCCGTGCGCTAAAGTCGAAGATGAACGAGGATATTACGGAATATTACATGGATGGCTCCCGAAAGAGTTTCAAATAGGCGTGCGAAAATAGCGGATAGACAAGCAGCGGTATCCTAGACTGACGTTTAACTGTTTAAAAGGAAGCCTCTTACTGTAACCTATTTTTAACGCGATAAAAACACAAATATTAACATGACTGAATGAAGATGCAGATTCTATGCGGTTTAAAACATGCCATGAGGCTGCGCATGGAAATTCAAAGTCAGCGATTTAAACAACTACGCATTTTTTCGATCTCGGCGGTATAGAGGTGCCTCATGTGGTACGTACGGATAAGCACTTTTATTAAAATTAAAGCCAAAAAGAATACTTATGAAAAAACAGTTGCCCAGCTGTCAGCTAGCTGAGACGTCGCCTTCCACGAAGGAAGAAGCATATAGAAATAAATACACTAGGAACTAGTAAAATGTCGGAGGCGAACAGTTCAGCGAATAAGAAAGCGAAAGTAAACGGTGATTGTTATGAGAACATCGCAGTGGACGTTGAGTTGCCACCATCGTCTATCATGGAACATAAGCGTAAATCAGATGAAGCGGCCACGATACGACAAGTGAGGTTTATCAATCGACAAGGTTTTAGCTCGACCAAGCTGACTGTTTAGGCCTTACTGAAAATAGTATTTCAGGGCAAAAAACCTGTAATTATGTTCCTAGAAAGCGGATTACAGGGGTAAGTTGATGGGCTGAAATAAGAGATCCACCAAAGAAAATATATTGAGACAGAATAGCCTTAGATGAGGACAATTTCTACAATCCCTGAGATTTCAGAGCTAAGATCAAGTAAAATCGAGGCCAACGGGTACAGTGGTGTCTGTACATATAGCTGAGGTTTTCTTCGCAAAAAATTGAAATTATGGACACAGAATATGAATTACTCGTCGTCATCGGATGAAACCAGGTAATGGCATTCGAACGCCGCAACACCGTCTTCTACGACATATAGTCCATGAAGCGAGAAGAAAACAACTCCGTAGATAACAAGTAGAAACCTGAGCCTCTTCGGTTAACAAAATACTACTTCGAATACTTACGTAAAGGCACCGTTTAACAAAACACAAGTTTGATACGGCATACTATAGAACTTTCCTGTGCATAAAATTCAAGCATGGTAATGAAAACACTTGAATCATACTCGATAAAGATACGTCTGTTCCACTACTCTAAGGTCTTGTTGCGTAAACACACACACTTCCTACAAGAGATCATTGTTGCCATCATCGCATTCCTTCCCCGGTGGCATGGCGGGGGTATAAGATCACTTGGGACTAAGCTAATGGTTTGTTGCTGAACAAACCTTGGTTTCGACATTACGTCAAGGAGCAATTATACCAGGGAGGAAATATGCCCGCAAAATAGGGTAACTTAAGGTCTGGGTGGACTCGGAAAGTAATCAATCAATAAATTTAGAACCATGGCTGGCTTGATAAGATGAGATATGGAAAATCGGCAGCCTAAGAATGCGCATTGCACATAAAATTCGTATCACGCAACAAAACCGATGCTGGCGGAATGGGTCAGTTAAAGTACAAAAATTCCTGACAGTAGTTACTATGCCAAAATTAAAGGATGCGCAAGAATTATTCAGAAGATGGAGAAAAGCGGAAGAAACGCATTAAAAAAGCATTCATATTGTAGCAGTAACATAAAGTTGCAAAGAAATATCCGTTAAAATACCAATTCCTCGAGTTGAGCAGCATGTTGCATTTCCACTGAGAGGTCAAGGGTGTTCTCGTTACCATTGTTGCGGTGACGCGCCAAGCCTCTTTTCCTGGCAGGAGGTTTGGAGGAAGATGTGGTCGTCTGGGTTGTGATGAGTCCCATAGCTGCAGAAATTGTCCTCGTAGTGACTGTCGTTTCTGTAGTCCGCCCTATGTCCTCACCTTCATAGGAGCAGCTGTCCGCGACGTCCGAGTCGAAGCTGGCTGATAGACTTGCGCTGGTGGTCGACCGCGGTGAAACCGCAGTGTCAGTGACCTCCACGGGACAACCACCCACGCAGACACTGACCTTGTCAGATGAACGTACGTAACACGCCGGTGGCATGGAGAATCGGGAATCGAGATCGGCACTCAGGGGTCGGGAGTGCTGCAAAAGGCAAGAGAGAAAAAGCTCGAATACAAAATTGAAAAAATGAAAAGATATTTAACAGATTGTAGGTAGAAGATAGATTACAGTTTGTGGTGGCAGCTTCGAGTCCGAAGGCCCTTGGAAACTGAAAGCTGAGATAGCTACTGGACGGCGGCGATCATACGGGACTGCAATCCTACTTTCCGAGTCGGCAATTTCAGAGCGCAGCTTCTCAATGAGCGCTAATTGAGAGTCTAATTCGTTGACGTAGTTTTGAATGGGCGACGCGGGCGTTACGCTCGCTGTACGGTCGGCGGGAACACTATCCTTCGTAAGGATGTCAGGGGTAGTAGCCAAAGAGGAGGCGTAACGGATATGTTTGGGGGCACAGTGATGAAAGTCAATCGGAACATTTAGATCCTGTTGACTTGAGGGAAGAGTGCGCGAGACAAAAGAAGTAGATGGTGAGGAACAGAGAGAGGCCAGAGACATGCAACTGGAGAAACGCAGCCGCTTGCCGGCTTGGGGAGAGGCACAAAACCATCTCTGTGCTGCCGAAGTGAAGCGGTCACTGTTGGTATCTTGAACGGTAGGACTCGATAACTTCGAGGACGAAAACATGATAGGCTGCGGGCTGTGCCTCAGAAAGTCAGTCAAAGTCAGTTTGGAAAGATCGCGCAGTCCAAAATGGCAGAAGAAACAGAGGATTGATGCGTTGTCATGTTACCGTGATTCGAAGATGAGGAAAGTCAACTGCAGGCAACCTCTTACTCGGCTCAATGAACGGAGGGTGAACGAAGCCAAAATTGCGCGCTCAAGTACATGAGCATGTGTTTTGACTCCAAAAGGATTCAACCAATGGGGGAATGTGAAGGCGTAAGTACGTGTGCGTGCGCGCAATACTAAAACCAAAACCAAGCACAAGCGGACTTTACCAACGTGCCCTACCCCTATGAACTATCAGGAATCCGTAGTATACGGGTGCCACACGTTTTGTGATCAAAACAGACCCTAAGACTGTGGTTGGCTGATTGTTCAGGCAAATTTAAAACAGTAGCACGGCAAGTGTTTAAATATGCTGTGATGCTGCAAACGCATATGTCTCAGAAAACTCATTGGTGGACCAGGTAAAGCAATCCGTGGTCTGCAACATCATACTTAATGTGAGTTTATCAAAAAATGCCTATTCAACTTACTAGTCATTTTCAGCAGTGATTATACAATGCCCTGAAGATTACCAAAAACTAAATGATATTCCCTACGCCAGCAATAGGTATTCTCTTCTAACCTTCCCTTCCCTCCCCAACCGGTACACCATTCCTAATTGGCTCATTGCGAAAACGTGGCCAACTGATGGCAAGCCGATAACTGAGTTTTTCCTAACATAAAAGGGCCTACAGGTTCCTTGAGGTTCAATGGGTTGTGCAAGCCTGACGTGGTAGAACTCCTAGTCAGCATTCCGTCATGGGTGACAAGGGGTAAATTGGTAGGAGAGTCACATAACTGCTGTAATCCTTTGTCAATTACTTCCGATACAGAGCAGTACACATTTCAAAAATAGATGGCATCGAAGAAGAGTTACCAGACCGTGAATATGATATGGATAACAACTGAGAACAAATGAAGAGTAGTCGGGGACGAGAGGAACTCGAAGAGGGGACCTACGGGCTCTGCGACGCGCCCACAGGTGATGGATTTCGCCAGTTAACAGCAAAATAGGCAAGTTTGCCGTTCTTGAGAATAAGCAGTCGTGAACCATGCAGTTGAAATATTTCGGGTGCAGCCGCACCTCGATCAGGCGAATTGGCTACTTAAAAAGGACCACAACGCATACCACATTATGACGAGACGAAATTTGCTTACCATCTGACATAATCATGGAACTTTAAAGTTATATGCCGGAGAGCGTGGTGAAAAGGCCAACTTCAAACCCCGCCAGTACAAGAAAATATCTCTCTGCCAAGTCAGCCAACACCACTGGTATGCAGCGGGCCTTGGCTTCATCGGGTTTTTAGGCTAGTGGAGGACTATTATGCGCGCATTTTCGCTGAACTAGGCAGAAGTAATAGCGCCAGTATGAGTAATTCCATGCTTAAAAATTAATCACACCTAGACTATCGTCAAACATACAAGTGATTTTTTACCAAGCAACAATAAAAAAACAGAAATCGACCAATGGTTTTACCTGCAGGCGTAGGGGTGGCAAAACGAACGTTAGCCAGAACTACTTTTCATTTGATATGTGCATAAACAGTAAGCTCTCAAATGAACAAATCCAATGCTGTGTTGAATGAGACGCTGAAATACACGTACACGCACACACACGCAGGGTATAAAAATAGAACACGAAAGCAAAGGGTGCCCACCTTTAGGGGTTGCAGGGACAGCGGAATGGCGAAAGGCCGACGGAGATTACCAACAAGTTCGAAGGGCACTGAATCGTCCACGTCACTGTTCATACTGACGTCGGTCTCAGGTGAATCTTGCCAAGCGGCAATTGGCCTTACAAGTTTCCGTTTGCTGCCAGGAGCGGGAGGGGGAACCTTGTCCTCAAGTTTTGACGCAAAATTTGACTTAATAGGACCCCTTATGGCGGTCGGTGGTGGTGGTGACGACGGAGGGGAAGTCGAGATGGCAGACTCTTCATGCCCAACTCCCATTTTTGATGGCGGAAGTCTGGGAGTCTCCGGCGGCGTGAATGAGGGGCTACTGGAAACTTTCTGTGACAGTTGCAGCTCCAAAGAGAAGATTTTGTTTCTGAAAAACGATGAACCAAATACTCCCAGTTTGAGATATGGAAGACGGAGCAGCAGACAGCTGGCAAAGCACAAGGATAGGGACATATTTACCCGAAGATAAGTTGATTTATTCAGTACCGCGAAAAGTGATCCCCGATCGCAACCTCAGCAAAACGTACAGGTAAGTAAGTGAGATGATCCGAGTGGCGTTAAGAAGTAACTCACGTACCATCTGTTGACTATCTGGCAAATCGACCTACGCCCTAAGTTAAGAAAGGAGGAGGCTAGATTTTTTACTGTGGGTTATAGAAGGTAGGGTGGATGCGAGAGACAGGAATGGTCATAACTATGTGCGTTTCCGTGGTCACAAAGTTGGGTGACAGAAAACGAGCACGATTCCGCGTGATGGTACAACCGACTCGCACAGAAGTTGAGGAGTAAGTTGTCTTTTTGTCTTGAAAAGAGGCATCAGCCAATGACAATGGACATGAAGTGGAGCGCGTGACCAAAAAAAACGCAGCTTATCATAACAGAGTGAAAAAGGTCACTTAGTTATAAAACATAGCAGTGCGAATGACAGACCCGATAGTTCGACCCTCGTAATCCCAGGATGTCCACCTTATGCTCCCAAGAAGGGTGGTGCAGGGACGGTGACTTGCGCACAAATTAATTTTAAGTGATAGTAGACTTGCACAGCAACTAACGCGCTCTCTCTTCACTAACCCGCCTGCGCCTGGTGTCAAGACATAGCCAAGAAGACCGGAGGCGGGGTTAGGCGCGAGATACTCGTTTCCCACGGAATGGGACAGCGGGGTGGAGCATGAGCCTGCCCCTACGCGTGCTCATGTTCGGCATTTGTTATGGGACGTAATCCCAAATAATAAAGCCTGTGGCACCCTGATTTGGCCCCCGTGTTGGTCCAGCGCATCTACTACGCGGTCCGTTTAGGGGGCACAAATGGCAGACCCACGACTGTAATCACGGACTGAGGGCCTCCTTACACAAGCGAGTGATGGAAGCAGGACAGGATACCCTGTCCTTGTCCTTGTCCTTGAGTCAGGATCACTGTCTCGTGACCACACTTAGCAGGTGAAGATGGCGAGTACACAAATTTTCGGCCTACAACACCCTGTTAACGCGCTGCGCTTCTAGTGGAGTATACCCCCACTTGAATTATTATGATCCATAATCACTAGGATTGTGCAGGCTAGGTAGAAGAGTCAGAGAAGGGGGCACAGGCTCAGTAGCGGCGGTTGAATTCGCTATGGAATAAACTACAATTATCAAGCCAGGTGGTACTGACAACACGTGGAACCTGCCCTGATTTTATGTTAATATGGGGTTTGAGGTCAGTATAGCTAAGCTGCGTGATTCGGTCTTAGTTTTCAGGTATACGGACCATAGAAACACATATTTTGGTGTAATGCTGAGTTTAGTTTTGACTCAATTAGAGAAATTAAAACAGCCAGTATTACAACAAGAACGCTAACAAGACCACAGTGTGTAAAAAGGTCAAAAGAAGAACGCTATGGAAACATAAAGAGTGGATATTATTTAGGTGGAAAGACATAGGTGGAGGTGGCAGAAAAGGCTTACTTCAACTCCGTCACCTGGCCCTTCCAAAAGTCTACTTCTGTTTGAAACTCCTCCCTTTCTTGCTCTCGCTCCTGTAGTTGTTCGTTCAAAAAACGCTCCTGTGAAGAGTGAAATGTAGAAGCATATGTGAGATGCAAGCAGAATTTGAAACGTGAGAAAGTACTGGAAAGAAGGCCTACCGTGGATCGAAGTCTCTGAATGCTTGCCTTCAATTCCGTCTCAAGCTGGGTCGCTCGCGTCTCTGCGGTAGCCAACTTAGCCGTCAGGTTTGCACGAGTGGCTTCCAGTTCAGCAATGGAGAGAGCGTGCGTGCTGCCGCAGTCTGCCAGGCGGCGATCCAGCTCCTCCTGGAGCTGCAAGCGTTCAGCCTCGAGAGTGGCGTTGACATGCTCTACCGCTGCACGAAGTAAAAACAGGAAGTTTAGGTGAAGGAGGCGTGTCACTGCTGGAGGGTGGCGTAAGAGCTTAAGAGTGCACGGGCGGAAAAGTGCACTACTAGAGAGGAAGGTGAAGCAACTACAGCAAAACTTCTGATGGCAAGATAAATAGCTATCAAAATATCCGTGAACTGAAAGTTACAAAAAGAACTGTGAAACTTACACATTGGTGCTCAATTAGAAATCTGCAGTCATAATCTAGGACACAACTAAGCTAGTGAAGTAAATATCAGGTAACCTCGTTAGTAGTGCCAGTAGGTTTCAAAGTTTCTGGCAACCATATGTAACTTTCAGCAAGGAATTCCATTTAGCAGAAGGTTATCGGCACACAGTATTGTGAAAAATTCGTAAGCAGACGAGGCGTTTGTGTGCGACGGAGCTTGTTTATGAAGTCTTAATTGAAGAAGATAGAAAAACGCGGATGTACTAAATAAACTGAGTAGTTTGTTCGGCTGGCATGAAACATTTCACCAGCAATGACGGTGGCTGAGGATGCGACAGTTGTACTGAAGTCGCACAGCCGGTACTGGCCTTCCCCGCCACTGGCGCCGACTGCATATCCCTATAATGATAAAACGTATGCAGACTCTTAATATCTTTGTGTAAGTTTGAGTTTTTTCCCCGAGGTTGAGGATATGCTACATCTTTATATCTACCGATAGTGTAATGAAACACAGCATATAGGAATAAGTTTTAATAGGAAAGCAGTTCCCAAACAAAGGCTTAGCATGCAAAGCTAGCTACAGTAGCATTGAAGGGTAGTGAATAATGCGGCCTTCTATAGGATAAGGAAGCTTCCGATTAAGAAGGTGCGGACCAGTAACAGTAGTGCTAGCGGGAGGTGGAGAGCGGAGTCGCGGGAGTCATCACATGGATTAGATCTCCCGTAAAACTATTCAGTAGGCTAGTAATGCAAAACCTGTTTGCCTTCGTTGAACCTGCGAAGGCGCATTTACAATTTGAGAAGACCACAACGGACTCGCGAACGCGCCTAAAGTAATGAAGGCGTGACTGCAATATTTTGAAGATGAGACACGCATTTAATTAGTTTACCCAAGCTGCCAGTCAACCGAGATGGGTTGGCGACGTTATTGTTGGACAGGACCATGCAGTAAAAGGAACATTTTTGCTACCTTCTGCATCTGGTCAGCTTTTTTCCTGATTCCTTGTCCAGTCTGAATGAGCCTTTGAGTCTGACTAAAAATTTAAATAATATCTAGCTTCTACGAAGATCCTTAAGACGTTAGCAACATAAAAATTCAATAATGCATTTTTGAGAGCTGCCTTTCGATTTAAACCTAAAAATCCTGTTTCTCAGTATTACCCGACAGGTTAGGTGGCCTTTCTATCCACACATAGGAGGTAGAGACCGTTCCCATAGGCCTAGGCGAAGTTGAGGCGGCGATTTTTAAGAAAGTTGGTAGATTTGTGTGCAATCCTACAACAGATGTTTCCTTAACTTTGTCGCAGTCATCCTGTTCAATCGCTTTAACTTGTGCCCATCTGAGCAGAAACGACAAAATTTGTGTGGTTTTCGACCAACAGTGGGATAGGTTTACCAGCACTTTTGTTTCGGTAAACTTGCAAATTCAACACTGCGGAAAACAGCCCGCACTCATTTGGATCAAGTTACGTAATAACATTTGACTCTGTCTACCTATTTGTTCGACCACTCCGCATGATTGAATGTCACCAAAATTGCTTGGTTTTATTCAAGTCTGCTATGCCAGCCCAAAGACAAAAGTACGGATGAATGACGACAATTGTTTAATTATGTTACATTTGGCATCCGTAAGGGCTGCTGTTCTTGCCGTTACTGATTGGCTGCGTGATGGATTGCGTTTTTAAGCACTGACAGGCCGGTTATTTCCGGTATTACGGTAATTCGAGGTCCATGTACTGTGAAAATTAACCACATTTAGGCAATTTCCAGCACATTTGCAAATATGTAGTCCAGATAGGCGCGAAGGAGGAAGCTGATTTAAATTTTTTTTAAATAAAGCATGATCTCAGGTTTTGTGATGGAATACATCTGCCCAGTCCCAGTAAACTGTGAGGTCCTTGGGATAGTGGATAGCCCCTACTGCCTGAGATTGAACAAAACAGGTTTGAGCTAGGAAAGCTCCCATGTATGTGAATAGAAACGGGTTCCGCGACCAAGATTCGTTGGAAGAAATTAGGTAATTAACTTCACTGCACCGAATGGACGTCAACAAACAGAATTCATGTTTAAACAACTATTTTCGGATTTACATGAATAAAAACTCCCGCTTATAAGAAGAACGAAGTCAGTTGGGTCGAACAACTTAAACATCGTAGCATAAAAACACGAGAAAAATCTGGAAGACACAACAGAAAACTGAATGCGTAAGGAAGCCATCAAATGCTAAGATCTGAATAACCACACATCCGAAATCCTAGAATTGGCGTTTTGGGAAGACATTCGCGACGCAAATCAACGATTAACATGTTATAAAAGCAGAACGTATGCGGAAACTGCACTTGAGTCTAAAAATTACTAACAGGAACAGTGTGAAAGGCAAAATTTACTGTTAGTTTTTTTCACACATTAAAAGAGTAAGTCACCTTTACGAGCGACATTTGGGAGTTGTTCTGCCAGCAGCCTCTCAGCCACCTCTAGCCTTGCCTGCAGGTCAGTGATATTGGCATCCATTAGTGTCGCGTCCCGATAGCGGCTAACTATAACACACCCGTCAAGCTCAGTGAGAAGCCGCTTGGTGTACAAAAAAGTAAAATCAAAGCTTTTGTATGAGGGTACGGTCAAGCAGTTTACACCCAGGCTGGCTACAAACAGTTGATTAAAAGTATATTTTAACTTCTACGGCACGGAAACGAAATTGCGACTTCATAAAAAGGTAGTCCTGTGATAAACCTTAACAACAGAACTGCATTATGGCAAGAATTGATTTAGGTACTTATCTGAGAAAACGCAGAGATCACTAGTAATATACTCAGATGACTGTTTTTCAAATGTTTGTCGACTTAAATGTGAAGAAAATCAAGTAAGCCAAAAGTCCCATGCGTAGTTTGTGTTAAACTTCGCTGAGGTATAATCATACACAGCTCCGAGCAAGGCATCAAAACTTAAGTTGGCAGCGACCGAAAATATAATCCTGACATAAGGCAGATGAGAGATTGCAGATAATTAAAACGAACAAATAACAAAAACGCCAAGCAGCAAACGAATTCCTAAAATGTATAGCATATGACAGATCGCCGCAGGCAACCATACCCACCGAGCGCCTCACAAAGTGGACGCGGCACCGGTTACTTACGTATGAATTATTTTATTGAAAGGCAGGCTGGCACGGCATTTACTGTGCTCAATCTTTTATCCCCTGATCGAAGACCAAAGGAGGGTGCAGACAAAGTAACTGGCAAAGCAAAATAGCCTACCTACGCGTGGAAATAGTCGAGTCCCAAGTACATGAACTAAACTTCTGTGAGACGGCTCGAATTTTACGGCGGTTGGCATGTGAGGAAAAACATCTGGATAAACAGTCACTTAAGCCAAATTTTCAGCTCCCACTCACTTCAAAACACTCCCATAATGACCGAGTTAGCCCGATAGTTGACAACCTTCGATGCCACAACGATTAGCGCGTCGTGACAGATTCAAGTGCATCCTATTATTATAGCGAGGAATGCTATTCTGTGTGATTAGAGATTTTTCGGTTTCAGCCGCACTCTCTGTTTCCTCTCTCATTCACAAATGGAGTTTCCTAGCCTGCCAGCCAACGGTTGGATTCCCACTTCGAAACGCATGCCACCACAACGATGTCGCTAGGAGCTCGCGCGGACACCACCTGGACAGAGAAACACGTTCCACTGGACAGACAGAATCTCGTTATAATTCAATTTATGCTCCGTCCAGCTCTTTGTAGGGGATCAGATAATGAACGAGAACCGTGTAAACATGAATTTGTTATATAGCATATGCTATATATCTATAGAAGGGGACAAAAAGCTCTTATAGTATGTACGCAATCAAAATTTGCATAGTGAAGAAAACGGTGGAATGTAAAAAGTTATCGGCAGAATACTGTCTCATTGCACTCCAACAGATGTTCGGTAAAAAGAACAAACAAAAAATCCGGGCGGGAAAAACCCCTCAAATGCCATCAAGCTTTGCGGGTAATTTAACTGGTAAATTTAAACAATTTATAATGTTCGAAAGCTGTGCGAAGATGGACCTACATTTGGTCCTGAGGCTCCTCAAATTGTTCAAATCACAAACTATAGGTGCACCACACTGTTTCAATTATTCGTCTGCTACCGCATCATCAATCGCCGAATTTACGATTAATGCTAACCCTATTGTCATATCCACAAATTATTGGAAGCATTTTTTTTCTTAACAGTTATTTTCTCGTTCCGTGTGTGCATATGTCAGAGTTAAGCGTAGCAATTATTTTCAATGAGATTTCATGAACACTGAATTGGATATAACCTAGAACGTCGCAAGTAATATAATATTGCACATTTAGACGCCCTAAAGTATGGTCATATTTGCGGATTTTGGGGCTTACCTCGAGATTTTGCCTTTAAATAAACATAGTTGAGCATGTATTAATGTTCTTCTCTGATAATCTCTGGATTTATTAAATAAACTTTAGGAAACCCAATAACTCAAAAATATCTGGAGAATAGCTGAGAAATCGCACGTCACCGGGTGGCCGCTGCATTGCAATTACAGTTGCATTAACATGGCTTGGGTGCCAAGGGTTTCAGTCTGCTATGGTAAATCCGTGTTCGCAGTCCTGTCGTGTTGTGTCAGCTACAGTATTCGGCAGGGGCAGCTGAGATTGCAGTGGTTGTGTTTACTGGATTGCCTAGGTTAGATGTTTCAAGCCGCAGCTTCATACAGCAGTGTTGTATATGCAATAGTCTAGTAAATCTTCAGTGTTTTCTTGAGATGAAGTTCTTGTCTATTCCACGTGGAGGATTGAAACTGGCTGAGGTTCCGGCCAGTTTTGTAGGTTCAGTGCGTATCTTTGTCGTCGATTTTTGGCTCACGTGAGTGTGCTGCCAAGATTGGCAAAGGGTTTCACTGTTTGAAGTTGGCTGCCATTGACGGTGATTGGATATATATTTTAGTCAATCTTGGGTGACACGTGGTGAATGATCACCTTTTTGTTCGTGTTGATTGTCACTCTGACTTTGGCGCAGCCTATTGGGAAGAGGTTCATACTCGTTTGCACGTCTTCTCCCATCTTAGTGTTCATTGCGCAGTCCGACACGAAGAACATGTTGTGCAATGTAGTTTGGGGAAGCTGTGTTTCGGCCTACACGTGCCTAAAGGCTATCCGTATGCCAGGGTTCAATTCACGGTACGTGTCCAGCAGTATGGCAGAGAACGAATGACTGAAGATGTTGGGAGCGAGTACACAACCCTTCTTCACTCAGCTTGTAACTGATAATTCTACGGAGACTATCCCGTTTTCCTTTAGGTTCGCCATCATTCCTTCATGAACCTGACGTTTCATGTACGTTTAAAGCTAAGGACAGCTGAATACCTGCATGATTCCCTACAGTTCATCACCATCTACCGTGACGCAGTCTTCGTCAAATCCACGAGAGTAGTGGATAGGTGTGTTCACATCCCCTGGCACATCCTGTATAACCGGTGAACAGCAAAAATAGATATTTTTATTTGAGTACCCAGAAGAGCACTCTCATCATAAAAAAGTGAATGTGCAATCGTGTGCAGTTGGTAATTTATGAATATTTGGTCAGCGTCGTGGGGATGCCAGAGGACCTAAATCTATGAGGTGTAAAACAATTAAAACAGGAGACAGAGAAAAAACTCCTTGGACATTTTTAAGGAAATGTTATATATTGAATTGGATTTTTGGTTTTAAAGGAGAAGAACTGTCACCAGTGGAATTAAAATATATGCCTTAAGCAGTACCGTCACTCTGCTGAGAGCGTATGAGTTTTACAAACGCTCCCCATCGTGGAAGAAATCATGTAAAGGCAGGGACTTCATTTTACCACCGTATCCCTTCAGCCGTAATTTAAATGCGTGTCAACTAGCTTTATGGAGTAACGCTTGGGATACCAGACAGGGGAAACTCTGTGAGTATCAAGAGTACGCTAAGTACAAACAAGGCATGAATCGTAAAAGTCACGAAAATAATCATCGAAGTGCCGGAGATGTGAGCTTTCTACTCTGTACCTGAGATCATCGATAAGGTCGTGCAACCAGATGAACACTTTACGAACTGCAATAGTCCGTGTACTTTGGACAACAGGGAGAGGGTTAAAGGCCACAAAGTGTATCGCATTAGCACGTGTTAGATCCACTGGTGGAGGTTGTTGTAACAGTTTTCAGAGGGTCAAAAAATGAGATATTGTTACGTTAGCTTTGCCAGGGTGTCACCTGAAAACACATTGGCTTCCTGGTAGATAGCAATTAAGAGGATTGAGAAGAATTGTAGTATGGATCCTCCCGGAGGTTTTGAGCAGTAAAAAGCATCTGTGTTTGTCACATATTTGTTGGTTTCCTCTCAGCTTGCAAAGAGATACGATGACCCCGTGCGTGAACTTCTATGATAATTCTTCCTGACTCCACATTAACTGGAATATCATTGCAAGTTTCTTCGTTAGCTCGGGCCAATGCGTATTTAGTGTCCTCTAGTATTGTCAGACCTCGGTGATTTAACGCTGAGGATTAATAATAATGATTGTATTTAGTGACGGTTTACAGGCACGGCTTGGCTAATTTCTGGTATGGAAGGTGGCAGCTTCAACACATTGGCCATTTTTACTTGGAGAGCTGATCGATAGCACCGACCGATGTTGTGTATTGACGCCTGGGATACTTTTGAAGTGCATGACCCAACGCTTCAAGATCCGTGGTTTCTTAGTCGGGTGTTTTTTCCATTAGAACTAAGCAACGGCGCGGTGACCTTTATACACGAGCCTTATATGTCTTAGATGGAATAAAAAAGGTTCTCTGTTTCTTTGTGGTCTGCGTACTATTGGATTTCCTCATCTCTGTGAGCCATTCAGCTGAACTGCATCCCCCACAGCAGTTGCTACACAAGGCGGTTTCATTGGCTTCTGTCTGTTTTTACATGTAGTCTTTGCGTAGTCTTATCTGCTCAGCGAGTAGGCTGCTAATATCCGCATCGTTTTCTCAAACCTGTATTGATGCACTCAGCGTGCGTGTTCGATGACGTCAGCGGTGGTAGGTTGGATGACGCTTCGTGGCTTACACCGATGGGTCTCAATGGTGACGTTCTCATCTCAAGACTGCAGGTTTTCCAGTCGCGGGGTCAGTTAATTGCTGAAATTGAAACATTGCACAGACACATTCAACAGAACAGTGTTTAACTTACATGGTGCTCGTATACTTGTGGCCACCTGTTAGGTTGCGGATGGACCCTCCTCTTGTAGGTGACGAGGTGGTGATCCATCTAGAATTTGTCCTCGCAGATTGCCTTGCCCACCAGAACGTCCCATCAGTCTTGCCTCCGAACGAGAACGTAGTCCTGCAGCTGCAAGCACCGCGATCGGGGGTGCATCCACATGGCCTTATCCTGTGAAAGAAGTTGAAAGAAAGTGTTGGCGAGCAGAAGCCGTTTTAATTGCAGCCGCTGAGACCACGAAGACCCAGCACTCCCTACCAGACAGCGTAGTCAGTCCCGACGAGGACACTGAAGTCGACAGTGGCAATCAGTTTGTCCGCCTTAGTGACGCCATGAGGGCGTGCAGGTCCTCATATAAGTTTTTCAGCTCATAAGAGCCCTCCTTGGGGGAAGATGTAGAGGCGCTTACGATAATGGCGAATGTTTGCACCCAAAAATGCAGGCCTAAATCCATCAGTAACATTTTGTGCCCCGGTACAGAAAGGGTAGTCATTAAACTATGTCGGTCTGAATGGTGAAAGCAACGTCCACGTCGAGTCTCTCTGCCAATGAGAAGCTGCTCGGGAAGGTGTTGCCGGTACCCATCTCCACAACTCTCCTGTTCACATAACCTGGTCTGCCTAAGAGCAGCGATGCCCATCTTGTCACGTGACAGTTGTCGACTTACTAACTCTGTCCTCCTTTCTAGACAGTTGCTCATCGAATTGTTTTAAGAGAACGAACATTAAAGGCTGTCAGAACTGGTTGACTTACTTAAACAGTCAGTGGGGTACGGTGGGTTGGATTGGGAAAGGAATAAATGGTTGCTTCGTTATCTCGACCGATAGTGCTCCTTCCTTTTATCAATGGCATCGTATCGCGCTGGCAGATCGATCCTATGGTTGATGGAATTGGCATCAGATCGTCAAGTTTCCGTTGCCTCCTTCGTCATTTGCTTTCGCTTATGCCGGGTACTTGTTAAATGACAACGAAACATTAGTCATATTTTTACCGCTGCGCATCGTGGCATGCGGTCCTACATATTTACGTTTTATGGCTCAGATATGCTCACGCATGCACTATCTTAGTGTTTTTCGGTCAAAACGCAGGGGTTGGCTGGATGCTTTAGACAGCAATCACTGTAAAACATTTGACGTGTCCTGAGGTTATATTTGTCCACTAGGTTATATTAACAAGTGGGAGAGAGTGTTCAAGTTCTACGTTGAGGGGCCTTAGCCTACGTTCAGTGGCCGTGGAGACATCATTTACGTAGGGCCGGACAAGAAATATTTCCTGTTTTGTTTATGCTCACCGGTGCTCTTTGTGGGCATCGAAACATGCATATGTTAATGAAGCTACGCTTGTACCCATTGGAGAGAAGGAGGTGCCATAAGGAGTCACGGTCTCGCAGCTCCTTGGCTTCCATGCTGCAGCATCTTTTTATTCGTGAAAAGAATGTCTGGAGAACATTTGATTGTGCTACTCCGGACACCAATTGCAATGCTGGGTTCTTAGCCAATTTCAGCGATCATAACTGACCATAACTGATCATAACTTGGGAGCTCAGACCATGATATCGTTTTTTCTACACTACAACTCGAAACCGATGAAACGCCTTCCAAGAAATATAGCTTTTTCTTTGATTTTCGATTGGCGCTTTCGACAGAATTATTGATACATCTTAACTCCCACGACTGGACTAATTTCTTTATGTGTCAGGATGTGAACACCTGTACCGGTATGCTTTACCAAGTTTTAGATCCACTTATTTCTCGTTTTGTTCCCCGTAAGAAATTAATTAATGTCACGGATGAGGTTTATCTCCCTTTATCTTTTTCGCCGTAGGTTGCGTAAACTCTCTCGTCGATTCCATTTTGCAAAACGACATTTCCGTTCTGCCCTTGATTCACCGTATTTTTTTGAGCAGGCCAAGAGGCTAACCGAAGAAGAAAACGGCTAGCTGAAGAGGTCAAATATGTCGAAAACCGTTCGTTAAATTTAGCGAAACTTTTTTCACGCGCAATTAGAACCCATAGTAAAACATGGCACCCCGTACTACTGGATTCCATTGGCAATCCTGTAGCTGATGACAAATTGACGGCTGATAGTTTTAACGTTTTCTTGTCCAGAACATTTATTGAAAATTCGACCGCTTCCCCTCCGCCCATCCAGGTTTGGACCGGTGCCGTCCTCGAAACCATAACTTTTACCCTCTGGGACGTAACCGTAGCCATTCGACGTTTTTGTCAATCTTATTGTCCTGGACCAGATGGCGTACCGATCAGTATTATAAAGGCGGATGCTAATGATATTTTCCCATCACTTCTATGTAAGATATTTAATCTAGCTCTTGAAAGTGAAACCTTTCCCAGTGTATGGAAGGAATCGCATATTCTACCTATCCCCAAACGCGGCCAATCTACGTCATTTGACGATTTTTAGGCCAATCAACACACTGTCCGCAGCTTCGAAAATCCTGGAGACCTTGATCAAAGATAAGATGATGTATCATTTAACTGAGAATAACCTATTGAGTGCAGCCCAGCATGGGTTCCTCAAAACTAGGTCTTGTGACACATGTCAGCTCTCTTTCTTTGATCATGTTCTACAATCTAGGGATAATGGCTTTGCACTTTTCATAGTCTATTTCGATTTCACCAAGGCCTTCGATCGTGTTGACCATGCCTTTCTTCTCCTGAAACTCTCCTCTTTCGGTAAATGTGGTAAACTTCTGAGCTTGATATCTTCTTACCTGAGCTCTCGCACACAACATGTTAAGATCTCCAATGCTATCTCAAACTCGGCACGTGTGAGGAGTGGAGTTATTCAGGGCAGTGTGCTAGGCCCGCTTTTATTTTGTCTTTTTGTCAATGATGTGCCAGGTTTATTTCGAAATGGTAGGCCCTTTAGTATGCCGACGATTTAAAAGTTGCCTATCGATACAAGCCGGCAGATCGCGACACCTTGCTTGATCTATTAAAAATGATCTCGAGGCCTTTGCCCAGTGGCGCTTTACATGGCGCCTTTCCCTTTCTTGGCACAAATGTTCCGTTATGGTTGTCGGTGACAACCATCAGCCTCATCTAAGCATAGATGGCCACGATATAAATGTACCTGGCGTTGTTAAGGACCTGGGCATATCATATTCCAACGGTCTCAATCTTTCAGAGCATTGCGCCCTGATTGTCTCCAAAGCACGCAGAACTGCCGGGTTTATCCTCCGAAATTTTAAAACTATTGATATAAGACTTCGCCTTTATAAAATGTACGTTAGACCTGGCCTGGAATACTGCTCGTTTCTATTTAGCCTTCTGCGCGCTAGCAAACGGAAGAAAATAGAATCAGTCCAACACTTCTTCACGAAAAGAATTTTATCGTTGGAGCACCGTAATCTGTCGTATCAAGAACGCTGTGGGCTTGTTAACATTGATCCCTTCTGGTTTCGCCGAGTGCAGAAGGGACTATTTTGCTGTTTAAGCTTTTTGAATAATCGTACATTTAATCCCCTTATCACTGTGAGGCAGCTTGACCATCCTCGGCGCAGCAGTCATCGCAATGTCTTTTTATTTCTTCCATTAGCTCGCACAGTTAAGTATCGACGGTTCTTTTTCGGTAAACGCCATGGCCATGTGGAATAAACTTCCCCATAATATAAAAGTCCAACGGAGTTATTCTTTGTTTAAGATTACCATTGCTAGTTTTTTGCATTCAGAACAGTTTCCAAGAATTCTGGGCGCCGACACGGTAGAATCTGTTTTCCTGTTCGACGGAGTGCGCGGCATCTGAACTCAATCCCAGGTGTTACCTTGAGGGAAACGGCACCGTCTCTGCAGCCTGCACCCGTTGACTTCTTCGGCAGACAGTGAGCGACCGTACACGGATGCTTTCTTGCCTGAGGCAGAATCCCGGTTCCTAGCAAAGACAGAGAGACTGCATACAGACTGCAATTGTGTTAGCCCTTCCCTGATCTGAATTGCTATCATCCTTACAGGCGGCAGTTTTTTCTCCTGAATAACATGAAAATAGGAAAAACACTTATAATGATATATATTCAGGAGTTTTTTTTCACTGCCAGCCTCTACCCACTGAATATTTCATCTGACAATGCCTGTAAACCGGTATTGAATAAAACTATTATTATTATTATTATTATTATTATTATTATTATTATTATTATTAATCAGTGTCTCCTCAGTCAGCTGCCAACCTGTTCTATGCTGTTCTCCAACTTTTCTGTACAGAGTACACTATCCTTCCAACTGGCACCAACTCTTTTTTCCTATTCGGGACCGGGACTTAATGTCGTAATTGCCAATGTTCGCCTTTAGCTTAAACTGATGCTACAGTTGCTTATGCACCAAAGGCCTAAATGGCGTCCTTCAGACTACATCTTCATGCGTGGCGATTGCCAGTGATAACTCGTCGACTGGGCATCGTCGTGGATTTAATATTGACCAGCGTCCATCCAATCGCATTGAAAACCTGTAGTGGGTGAATGGCTGCATCGTGTTTCCCAGACGATCACAGCCTGTATACTCCAATGCAGATCAATTCGAACGCGACGGCAATCCAGTGCCGGGAAAAGGCATTCTCTTATGAGAATTTTTTCTGAACTTATATAATGGACGTAAGTTATGTGACAAATAACCGATAGTATAACCACACCCATATAAGCACCCAGTCAGGAACCATTTAAAAGATTAATTCTCTCAGTCCGTCACAGGCAAATTAATCTGACCGTACGGTTATAAGAGGAGTGATTTTGGTGAGAGCCTCTTCTATGTTCGACTTAAAATTGATACCCAGTTGTATCCCTGGAGCACTCAATGGGCTTTCAGAGTAAATTAGTTCTGGTTGCGCTTCGCACAATAGGCTCACGATATCTTGCTGAAACTACCGCGGGCCAGGTTTATAGCTGTCCAAAAAAACTTTTCAATTTCCGACTGCACTAGTGTGCGTTTCCCTAATATTAGGAAATGGAAATCCGGCTCTTGAAATTTGTCATTCCAAATAGTCAACTTGGCTTCTCTTACAAAGGTGAACTAATCCAGCTCAATGTATTTGAAGAAGATAGACTAAAGACTTTGAACTCCCTAGTTGTCACATAAAAATAGCAGGAATTAGAAGCAATGTAAAGAAGTTACAGTCAAGTTTTAGGCCTAAACGCGCGTCGTTTGAAATTGCTTTCGTATTTCAGCTCCTTTGAGTTTACGAAGTTTTAGTCTCTACCTAAGTGTAGATGACACGTTGATTTGGAATAACTCTTGAATGGATTATCCAGTATCTAAATTTGGAAAATATTTACTTAAGTCCAATTGGACTTAATGATTCTGCAGCTATCCAAATATTCCTTCACTGAGGATTATTCCACGTCCAGGACAGTATCCCTACGAGAAAAACAAGATTTAACGTTCACCTGCTTCCAAAATTCATGCCGGTGGTGTGCTGCTTTAATCTGCATTCAATCAGGGAAGGAGACGTCACAACAAAGGCTGAGTCGTTGCATGCTTATTAGAAGTCTGACTGTGGAATACTATTGCACCCTAGCCCAGTTATTTAAGAAGATTTATAAATTAAATGCATTCGAATACAATCCTAAGAGGTATGGAAAACGCAGACGCTGAGGATTCATCTGTGCGGAGGAAAAAAATTCGCGGCGCGGGCAGAACTCGTACCCAGGTCGCAGATTCATGTGGCGACGCGCATAACCACTGCGCCACATCTTCACGACAAATTGGAAAACAAAATTGTATGCAAACAAAAAAAGATGACAAAGACAGATATTCTGTTACTACTTCTCCTCCTGCCAAGCGGGAAAAAAGCCTGGTAACACTATTGAATGTCACCTACGAGGACGAAAAGTGCATGGGGTGTTTTAATCTCTTGCAGAAATTCTTATTGATGGAGAAAGAGATAAGTAACTTGAAACAAGAAATGGCCGATCTAAAAGAGAAGGTTCATTGTTCACCCGAAACAACGAGAATTCCAACCAAAGAAATTACGAATGCAAATATAGCTTCCTCAAGAAAACCTAATGTAGAGCTTAAAGACATTGAGTCAACAGAGCTCAGTAAATCAGTAGGCATTTCCTTCCATCAAAAGGGAGATCAAACCAGTTCATGCACCTTACTACTGTCATCCAGCTTAGACAGAAGCAGAAATGTGCTGGATACACAAACACCTGCGGCATCGTTGCTGGATGATACAAAAAAGGGCGAAGTTGAAAAGCTCGTCGAATTTGAAGCACCGAAGACAAGGAATTCGAAGTCGAAAAGGACCAAGAAGCTTTCACAAAAAATGGGTTCGAACTCCAAAAAAAGCTCGTTCGTACCGACAGATGCTCAAGTGCGATCCTCTGTTGGTAATACAGTAGCACGTACAGGACAAATTGGCAAAGTTCTCAAAAGGGGTTTGCCATTAACTTTAGGGATCGTTGGTCATACTGACGCAAATAACATCGTCGACAAGAGTAGAATGCTTCCTGATACTGATGCTCTATCAACAAATCAGAACTCAAAGTCACCAAGCATTCATTTCGACCGAAAATGCAATCTCGTTATTAAAGGGGTTCATGAGTCCACTTCTCTGATTGCAAAGGAAAGGGTAGAACATGACCTCAGTCCTTTCCGTGAATACGCATATTCGATTCTTCGAGATGGCGAATGTGTTACAGTGCACAAAGCATTCCGTTTAGGGAAAGCGGAGGTTTCACGTCAACTATCATCACCAAGGCCTCTTAAAATCATTCTTGAAAATGATATTCAGGCTTCACACCTCCTAGAACGGAGAACGGCTCTCCGCAGCTCACACAGGGGTGTGTTTTTTTCAGCCGGATTACAAACCCAAGGAAAGGCACAAAATGAGGATGCTGAAAGCAGAACTGAAGAGGAGGACCGAGTAGGGGGATAAATGGCTCCAAATAAAGGACGGGAAAATAAAAGTGATGAAGAGGTCTTTCTTATGGCAGACCCCGTACGTAATCAAGGCGGGTCCTCGCCGAGACGGAGGACACTAAATACGATGAACTTAACTGTACAGAGCTTGAATAATAAAAAGAAGGCGCTCCAGAACTCGGATGACGACCACTCATCAGAACTAAGCGTCAGCGGGATAGACACCAGTTCATCTCGGAAAGCAATGACAGACTCTAGTATTCAATCGCACGAAATGCGCAGAAGTCTATATAAAGGTGCTACCCAGTATAAATTGAGATGTTTGTATACCAATGCTCAGAGTCTTCTATCGAAAGTAGACGAACTCAAAGCACTAGTATCAGACCGAACCCCCGATGCCGTTGCCATTACGGAAACGTGGCTCAAAGCCGAAATCGTAGAAAGCGAGGTTTCGATAGATGGATACCAACTTTTTCGAAAAGAAGGAGAAAATAGAAAGGGAGGAGGAGGGGCAATATATGTTAGGACAGGATTCTTGGCAGTCGAACCTGCATACGCCATCTTCCTTGAATATGAATTTCTCTGGATAAAGATTAAAAAGGACTGTTCACAAAATTTACAATTCTTGACGATCTACAGACCACCGAACATTCAAAGTGCAGCTGATGAGTCCCTCAGCCATTTGCTCAAAGAAGTGGTAAGTCACCAGGAGGTGCTTATTGCTGGAGATTTTAATGCACCTATAGAAGACTGGGTAAATCTGACAGTTGATGGTGCACCAACTTCCTTCGGCCACAAGCTAATGGATCTCACTCTCGACCAACCCCTGTTACAGAAGGTTAACCTTCCAACGAGATTGAGAGAGAACCAGCGAGCAAATTGCCTCGACCTAGTATTTACGAAGGACTTCTCTAGCATTGATGAAGTGTATTCGATTGCACCCCTCAGTAAGAGTGACCATAGTACGCTGATGTGGAATTACTCACTTTATTCTCAGCGGCAGAATGGAGCGAAATGCAAGCGAAATATATAGACGGCTGATTTTAACGCGATGAGGAAAGAACTGATGTCTATGAGATGGGATTGTTTGCTTAAAGGGAATCCAGAGGATGACTGGTGATCATTAAAGACAGACTCACTCGATCTAATTAAACGATTTTGTCCGGTGAAGGTGCGAAAAAGAACAGTCGCCCCGCCTGGTTAACAAGAGAACTTAACAGGCAGTTAAGGAAGAAGAATAAAAAATGGAAGGTATTCAGGGAAACAGGGTCAGCAGCGCATCCCAAAGAATTTCGTCATCAAATAAACGCTTTGAAAAAAATGATTCGTCAGGCAAGGAAGAACTATGAATCAAGAATTATTCAACAGGCTGAATATAAACCAAAAAATTTATTCCATTATATCAATAGCCGACTAAAAAAAGGACCCAGTAGCAGTACTCATGGATGGGAATGGTGTTGAAGTCATTGAAAATTGCGACAAAGCCGAGCACTAAGGTCGGTGTTTGCCTCGGTATTCACTAGAGAACCGCCACTTCAGCTTGACCACGTCAACAGTGCTGTTATAGACGCTGGTTCAGTGCTTGAATATATATTCTTCCAGGAACCTCTCGTGGAACGAGAATTGCGAAATCTGAAAGAAGCGATGTCTTCTGGTCCGGACGATTTACCGGCAAAGTTCTTGAAAGAACTGGCCGGCGAACTCTCCAAACCACTAACGCATATATTCAATTCGTCATTTGAATCAGGAAAACTGCCATCCGAATGGAAGGCAGCAAATATATACCCCGTTTACAAGAGTGGTGCTCGATCTAATGTCAAAAATTATCGGCCTGTCAGCCTAACCTCCATTTGCTGTAAAATAATGGAATCAATAATCAAGAAGGCAACCATGAAGTTCCTTGAGGAAAACCTAATACTCTCAGATCTCCAGCATGGCTTCAGACAGAATCGTTCCCGTCTTTCCAGTTTATTACTCTCCACAGAGCAGTGGACTCGTGCACTTGACGAAAACTGTAGGGTTGACGTCATATACACTGATTTCAAGAAGGCGTTTGACAGTGTCCCACACAAACGTCTCATCTACAAATTATCTGAAATCGGCATAAGAGGAATGCTGCTGACATTGATCGCAGGCTTTCTTACAGGTAGATTGCAAACTGTGTGCGTCGATACCTCGAAGTCAACACCTACTCCAGTTCTAGGTGGTGTCCCCCAAGGCTCGGTATTAGGGCCGTTAGTCTTCTTAGTGTACATCGACGACTGTGTCGTCTACCTGGATTGCAGCGCCATAATGTTTGCAGATGATGTTCAATTGTGGAGGGTCATCAGGTCTGATTCCGATAGGCACGCACTTCAAGAGGATCTCAACCTTCTTAGCAACTGGTCTGCTCGTTGGCTCTTAAAGTTTAACGTTGGGAAGTTTGTGGTCCTAAGACTGCGTACCAGAAGGACCAGTGAGGAGGATGTTTCCTATCAATACATTCTCAATGGGCAGCCCCTTTAAATTGTTGAGGAACAGAAGGACCTCGGGGTTCTAATAAACTCTTCACTTAAACCATCTTCACGGTGTTTGAATGCAGCTTAACGCGCTACACAGGTCTTATTTGCGATCAGGCGTGGATTTGTGCAGATTGATAAGGAACTCTTCTGAAAAACCTACGGGGCATTTGTTCAATCTCACTTGGAATATGCCGTCCAGGCCTGGCGTCCGTGGTTTAAGAAGGATTATCTACAGCTAGAACGAGTGCAGGCGAGGGCTACAAAGATGGTCAAGAATCTTAGTCATCTGCCTTACGAAGCCAGACTGGTTGAACTTGATTTGTTTCCTCTAAATTACAGGCAACTACGCGGTGACCTCAACCAAACCTACCGGATTGTCAGAGGCCGCGAGTGTGCCCTAGAACTTGCTGACTTCTTCAAATTGGCTGGGACGGAACATCTGCGGGGTCATCCCTTTAAACTGCAGAAGAAGTTTGTCCACACGGAAGTCCGTCGGAACGCCTTTTCGTAGAGGGTCGTTGGAGCATGGAACGGACTCCCTGACGAGGTGGTCCTTTCAGAAACTGTTGACAAATTTAAATTCAAACTAGATACTCATTTTCGGAGAAACAATTGTAAATATAATGAAAATTGTGTAAGCAGTGGCAGCTTGCGTCTGGCCCACACATATCGATGACCCTACATTTTCATTTCTCAGATTTATCACTTTAAATGTTTGTACTATTGAAATTTTTGCATGTGAATAGGGAGCTCAAGGGCGAAAGCCTACTTCCCTCAATAAAGTGACTTAAATTGACTTAAGTGAACGCATGCAGATTTGCGTAGTCCACTGGTATTGTTGAGGTTAACTAGTCACATTGTCCTCATGGTGCTGCAAAATATATATGTCAAGGCGATGATTGCATGTATTCACAGACTGGGACATAACAATTGCCTCAGGTAGGTTTTTCCATGGTCCCACAAAATGAATGGAGAAAAAATACTTCCACACATCAAATCTTCCTTGGGGCACACGTACATTGAATGGATGACCTCGGAGATTATTCGCAGTGTCAAGTTGGAACAATGAATCGCACAGGAGGGCGCAATCCATGCCATGCACGATACGCAAGGTTTGTATCAAGCCTCCGCGCAACTGCCTATAACTCAGATGAAAGAGCTTTAGGTTATTTAGACGGATCTTATGTGGCAGTTCACCTTGACCTTTTATTGATTTTGTGGCTCGCCACTGCACCCTGTCCAACATGTTCTAATCCTGCTGGGTCCACGGTCGCCAGGCATGGATCGCGTATTCAAGATGTGGCCTTACAAACTTACCAAAGACTTTAGAAAAAAAGTCTTCACCGAAAACATTAAATGTACGCTTGATAGCGTACGTCATTGAATTGGCGGATTTAACCGTCTTGCAACGTTGCGTAAAAGACTTCAGGTTGCCCGTCATCCCACCGCCGAGGTCCTTCTGTGTTTCTGATTATTGGAGTGACCTGCCATTCAGATAGCATGGTCGGATATAATTCAGTATAATTCAGTATATAAGGAAGTTAGGCAGAGCCTTTGAAAACCCTATTTACATATAGACGTTAGCCAAAAAAGCAAATGTTCCATGGCGATAGTCGTTTTAGTATATCGATCATTGCTGTCGACTTAATATATGTCCATCAAGTAAAAATTCATCAAGTTGTATTTTAAAAATTTCAACGCTTTCAGTCTGAACAACTAAAGTTGTTTGTTTGTTCCATTCTTCAATCACCCGTTGGGAAAAGAAGTTGGCCCTTACTTCAAGTATGGCGTGTTTTCTTTTCAGTTTGTATGGGTGACCTCGGAGATTTGTCATGTTTGCCAATTCAAAAACTTCGGCCATCTGAATTGCACAATCAACTCCTCTGACTAGTTTAAAGACTAAGATCATATCCCCTCTGTATTGCCTATAGGAGAGAGGAAAAATTTTAAGTCTTTCTGGTTGGCCCTCATAGAGTAGGCATTCCAATCCGCTGACTAGTTTCGTCACCCTCCGTTGAACTTTCTCCAACAGAGCGTAGTCATGTTTCGTCCAAGGGCGCCACGCCTGAACGCAATATTCCAACACCGGCCAGATAAATGTTCCAAACACGCGCCCAAAAAGCGCTCCGTCAAAATTAACGAAGGATATCCTGATTTTGCCTAAGATACACATAGCTTTCTTTGCTATATTCGTAAAGTGCGACGATGGTTTGAGAGTGGGTTTTATCCATATACCCAAGTCCTTTAGAATATTCACCTCCTGGAGTTGATGACCACTGATGAAGTGCTGATATTCAAACCTAATCATCCTTCTGGAACAAGACCTCAGTCGGATTATTTGGCATTTGTTAAAATTAAGTGAGTTGATTTCCATTACCCAGCCATAGCAGGGCACACTTGTTTGAGTGAAAGGATAAGAGCCATCTGCGTGACCACTCGTCCAATCGACGAAGATTGTCTTGGAAATGATCTCCATCGGCAGCATTGTTGATGACTTTCCAGAATTCTTTATCGTCCGCAAACATAGCAAAGTCACAGTCCAATTCCTGTATAAAATCATTATTGAACAAGAGAAATAGGATCGGTTCAAGCACTGAACCTTGTGGAACTTTACTCTCAATGACTGTGCGCCTTGATCGTGCTCCACCTTAACAGCCCACTTGGGAACGAGCAACGAGAAAATGCTCGATCCACGTAAGAAATTTGCCTCCAATATCCAACATTCTCAACTTGCAAAGGAAACGCTGGTGCGGAACACTATCAAAGGCCTTCAGGAAATAAATAAATAAATAAATTGTATATTTAAGGCCCAGAGGGCCCCATCATAACAAACTTAGTATCATGGTTTAAATAAATACAAAGTGGATAATTGCTGCACTATGTGAGCATCCATATGAACAGCAGAAATGAGTAGTATGGTAAACATATCCGATTCAAAAAGATTTGCCATTTATAAAACAAAAGTCAACAATCGTTGGCATATACGGTGAACTCGAAAAGAAGCAGTGAAAAAAACTCCTAGGGTTAAATCGGAGGCGGAGTTCGGCGAGCTGCCAATTTAAAAAAAAATAGGAGAAAAAAACTGCTTCACTAAAAAATTAATAGCTAAATGCAATGGGATAGTATTGTGATGTTGCTGACTGCGTATGAGGGTTCGGGACGCTCCTTGTCGGGTGAAAGGTAATATAGCAGTCAGAGCTACTGTTTATAAACACCAGTGGAGGTGAGAGAGGACGAACTCATCGTAGACAACATGGTCGAAACGAAGAGGGGACAGTAGAGGTCACGAGATCATCATCGAGATGCGACCTTGCTGACTGTATAGTCCATCACCAAAGAGGCGAAACCATCAGAAATCACTTCGATCATCAACAGATCCTGAAGACTATCGTCAGGGTTGCAAATTCGAAGGAAAGTATCAAGGTTGTCAAGAGTTGGCAATGCTAGTTTAAAAGGAGGGGAAGAAAAAGTAAATGCAAAGATTGACTCTGCAGAGGATGATGGAAAATATAATTAGAGACCCATATAATATCAAGGGATCTGCCTCAAATACCAGGAGGACCCTTTTCAAAAGCCAAAAGTTGCGAGTTTGGGAAAGAAACAGACAATAAGGACTTTATATCTTTCGAAGTTAAATGTTCACGTAATTTGGTTTTGAAAATAGCTAATGTAGACGACAACCTAATTTGCAGTGGTAGATTATTCCATATGAAAGCATATTTGGAGGCAAAAAACTGAGACCGGTTGGTTGTGGAGCTAAGGGGTGGTGAAATGAACATGGAGGAATTACGAGTGGCATAGGGTCAATTTACCGGAGTGAGAGCGTTAATTCGTGGGATATTTGGGCTAGAATTAACGCGAAACAGGAAGCAGAGACCAGCTTCGAGTCTTCTAACCCACAGAAATTTAATGTTTGCTAACTGGCATCTATCCGTATAAGAGAAACTGGATCCAGGAAGAGAAAATAGTTTTCGAGTAAAAACCCTCTGAACTTTTTTTCAATCTTACTGCGGTCAGAGGCGTTCATCAGCCCAAATAGGGGACAGCAGTATTCGAGGATAGGAAGAACAAACATGCGGTATAGGTTTAACTTTATTTCCGGAAGGAAGAAATTATGTGATATTAAACCACATATCTGTGCAGCCTTTGCAGAAATTCGATCTGCATGAGGCGATAATGCTAGCTTATTCGTGTAACTTAGACCTAAGTGTTTTATGGTTGATCGTTCTAAAAGTGTACTATTTTGGAATACTAGGGGTCCAGGAAGCTTGGCGGGGCCAAAACACATGAAACTGCTCTTGGATGGAGAAAATTCCATCTGCCAAGTACAGCTCCAACGTGAGAGCATTAGTAGATCAGTGTTGATTTTGTCAACGCAACTATTAGCAGTGTCTTTAGAAAATGAATAAATGCACTTGAGATCGTCAGCGTAAACGAAATTTTGTGAATTTGTGAGTAAAGTTGAAATTTCGTTAATGTACAGAATGAAGAGAAGGGGACCTAGAACGGTGCCTTGAAAAACGCCACTCGTGATCCGTTGAGGCGTCGAATAGCTATTACCTACTAGGACCTTCTGGCTGCGGTTAGACAAGTAGGAACCAATGAAGTCAAGGAGAGGAGGCCGGATGCCGAGGGCTTCCAGTTTCACTAGAAGACGTCTGTGCGGTACCTTGTCAAAGGCTTTTGCTCAGGTCAAAGTAGATCACAACCACTGACTGTTGCTCGTTACGAAGGGAAGTGACGAGGTTAAGAAAAGCTAAGTGACACACTTCGCATGATCTCCCAGGTAGAAAAACCATATTGTGAGTCGCTTAAAAGCTTATTTTCTTGGCAAAAAGTCGAGAATTTGATTAAAAATAATTTTTTCAAGAAGTTTTTGCGAGAGCTGGGGTTTTGTGAACGCCTCGATAATTATTTACGTCCGAACGAGATCCCGACTTGAAGACAGGAAGAATAATAGATGTCTTCCATGAGTCAGGAAAGAATCCGTTTAAAAGATAAACTGAGAATACATGGCTAAGCAATCGGGGAAAGCTCGGCACTCTCTTAATAATTGAGTTTGGAATACCGTCAGTTCCCGAAGAGTGCGAGATTTTCAGGCGCATTATTTGCTTACGAATTAGTTCTAAGGAGAAATCAATAGTGCTGATTACATTCAATGAGCATGCCTGAAACGTCGGAACCGGTTCAGATTCCATCGTAAGATGATTTGCAAAGAACGCACTAAACAGTTCTGCCTTGTCAGAGTCTTCCAGAACGAAGTTCTTGTCTTCGTTTAGTAATGTAGGAATTTCATAACCTCGTTTGGAAGAGGATCGACGGCGGAACAGTTGAGCAACAGATTTTGCAGAGTTTGGCTCACTGAGTGCGCAAGATTCCCTCTGTTTGTCATGTGCAAGACGAATCTTAGAGGCTAATTCAAAAATCTCTGCGATCCTTAGATGTACAGATAACGAACTAGTATATTGATCTTTCAACTGCTTCTTCAATTTCTTTAGTCGTGGCAAAAGAAAGTGAGGAACGGTTGATTCCGAGACGTAGGGCTTGACTATTTTGGTTGGCACAAGCTTCAGAATGTTATTTGAAACGACTGACACGAAGTCACAAAGACTTGCTGCGTCGTTCATGGAGGAGAGATTCTGCCAGTCCAATGAGTCAAAAAAGTTACTAATTAAGCTCATATCTGCGAGGTCAAAAGCACGATAGGTACGAACGGCACTAACCTTTTTCGATGAAACAATCGGAAGGCAACAGTGAATTAGTGTATGGTCACTTTGGAAGAGGCCCTGCTTAAAATCAACGAAGAGGGGAGCAATGTCGTTTGTTAAAATCAGGTCTAAAATATGCTTTTCTCTCGTTGAAGAACGGACAAGCTGGGACCAATTAGAAAAATTAATCGTATCGAGGAAAGGCTGAAATCTGGGTGGACAAACGTTTGAAATCCAGTCAATTTCAGGAAAAATTAAAGTCCCCAGCGATTATTTTAATGTTAAAATTGGACTTCGAAATAAATTTAAAAATTTCACTAAAGTTTTGCATCATCATTGGATGATGAATTAGGCGGGTTGTAAATACATCCGAGAATCGCCTTTTGCCTGGACGACAGGATAATGGATGCGAAGCAGTAATTACCAGAGAATGACGTAACATCTAGATCAAACGGGAAGTTCTTAAATGAAGCTTTAATATAGAGAAGACAACCACCACCACGCTTACTAATGTGGTCTTGACGGTAGAGATCGTACTGGTCTATGACAAGCAAAGAGTCGGAAATTAAGGGATGGGTCCAAGATTCAGTTACACATAAAACATCGGGCATTAGCTCGAAAGCAATGGCTCTCAGTTGCGCCATCTTATTTAAAACAGATCTAGCATTAAGTAATATGACATCTAGCGTAGTTCGAGTATCCAAACTAGGGTTATCGTTACTTATAAAAAAGGAAGACTTGGTGGCGGGGAAGTAAACTGTAGAGAGGTAGGTGCTGGCGGAAAGTAAAATGGCTGCTGTCTACAATTAGTTAAGCTGTTACTGCTAACTAAATTAGGATTATTGTAGAGAAACATATTTGGGTGGTATCCATTGAGAGGAAGGCTATTTTTCTGCGTTAGCGAAAATAGGAGGCCTATAAATAGGGTTTTGAGGAATATTGGAATAATATGGGGGGAGAATAAGATTTGAAAAACGGAACAAATTGTTTTGGAAAACTGGTACCGTAAGGGGTAGGGTTAAATAATGGGGCAGCCTGAGAAATTGATTGGTTGGGATAATTGCTAAGGAAATTTTGGGTATGTATTGTAGCTGCTGGAGGGTTAGGAGGTTTCCCAACTTTAATAACATTTGTCTTTTTGGAACTTAAGTTTGGAGCATCCTTTGACTTGCCCAGGTTTTTGATAAGTTAATTAGATTGGACAGCTGAGACCGGAGTGGATATCGTGGAATGGGAACGAGGTGGACTTGACCCAGTATTGTTGACTAAGTCAACAGTAGGAATACAAGGAAAACTACGTTGAAACGGAGAAGCAGTCGGTCTTGGCACTTTAAACGGAGTTACTGGCATTAAAGGTGGGCTTACGACATGGCTGATAGCTACTGCGTTGGAAATTCCTATTCGCGAGGAAGAAGGCGTTAGTGGATTCGTTGAAACGAGAGCAGGAGTTGAAGTTAAGGTTTTTGAACCGGGCACTATAGGAGATTGCTGTATCGTCTCGTTATGGTTTGCATAGCCATGACCAGACTTATGGATAATGGATTGAGAGGCCGAAGACCTATGCAAGAGGTGAGACACATTCCTTCGCTCTATCGGTGTAAGATCCCGACAAAGGAAACATTTTGCATCTTCTAGATAACGAGAAATGCGACCTCGTTATGCAAAAAATGGAGTCCACCTCGATTGGTGAAAAAAGGGTAACTAATATAGGTGGATTTTGCTACGTGAGGAGAGGCGTTTGGCTTCCGCTATTTTGAAGTTGAAACCGCACGAGTACAGGAAGTTTACGGCAACGTCAATGGGTCGTCTGTCCCGTGAAACATTTTTTAAAAGAAAATTATAATTTCGTTTCTGTCGGTCTGATGTTTCAGTGGCAACCAAATGGACGAGAGAATCCAGACGCTGACATTCCTGAGAGGGAAGAGCAGAGATGTCACCATCGAATAAGTTTCCCAGTATAGAGAGCACTGATCCAAACTTTAACATTAAATCATTACAGTTTTGTAAAGCAGAGAGGCTACACCTACAGTGTCTTTTGAATCGAGTGCTTTTGTCCAGCTTTGCATCGTTAAAAGTATTTTCGTAACACACGTTCTTTAACTACAAAAGCCATGTTGTGCATCGGATAAGAGGTCATGGGTTTCTGAATAAATTATTAATACCTCTTTGACAACTTTAACCATAACCTTGCAACAGATTGAGGTCAGGCTGACAGGCCTGTAGTTTGCAGCAAGTGCACAAATACCGCTTTTGTGAAGGTGTGCAATGTAGGCTGTTTTCCAGTCGGTGGGAAGAATTCCCGTATCGAACGAGTTCTTCCACAGAAAGGATAGCGGTTTGGCCAGCCCTCGAGCAAGTTCAAGAGCAGCTTTGATGGAAACTCATCTGGTCTGGGTGATTAACATGCCTTCAGATCTTTTAGTTCTTCGAAGACCGCCTCTTTTCGTAATAACAGATTCTGCATAATTGGTGCTCCCATAGTCTCATTACTACACGGAATAAAAACAGCTTCTCTGGTGAAAACTGAGTGATAGAAATGCGAAAACTTTTCAGCTTGAAAAATTATTTTTAATCAAATTCTCGACTTTTGACTAGAAAATAAGCTCTTAAGCGACTCGAAATATGGTTTTCTACCTGGGAGATCATGCGAAGTGTGTCACTTAGCTTTTCTTTACCTCGTAACTTCACTTCGTAATGAGCAACAGTCAGTGGTTGTGATTTACTTTGACCTGAGCAAAGCCTTTGACAGACGTCTTCTGGTGAAACTGGAAGCCCTCGGCATCCGGCCTCCTCTCATTGACTACACTGGTTCCTACTTGTCTAACCGCAGCCAGAAGGTCTTAGTAAGTAATAGCTATTCGTTGCCTCAGACGATCACGAGTGGCGTTTTACAAGGTTCTAGGTCCCATTCTCTTCATTCTGTACATAAACGAAATTTCAACTTTACTCACAAATTCAGAAAATTTCGTTTACGCCGACGATCTCAAGCGAATTTATTCATTTTCTAAAGACTTGCCAATAGTTTCGTTGATAAAATTACACTGATCTACTTATGCTCTCACGTTGGAGCTGTACTTGGCAGATGTAGTTTTATTCATCCAACAGCAGTTTCATGTATTTTAGCACTGCCAAGCTTCCTGGACCCCTCGTATTTCAAAATAGTACACTTTCAGAACGATAAACTATAAAAGACTTAGGTCTAAGTTACACGAATAAGCTAGCATTATCACCTCATGCAGATGGAATTTCTGCAAAGGCTGCACAGATATGTGGTTTTATATCACATAATTTCTTCCTTCCGGAAATAAAGTTAAACCTATGCCGCATGTTTGTTCTTCCTATCCTAGAATACTGCTGGCCTCTCTTTGGGCTGATGAACGCCTCTGACCGCAGTAAGATTGAAAAAGTTCAGAGGGTTTTTACTCGAAGACTATTTCTCTTCCTGGATCAAGTATCTCTTATACGGATAGATGCCAGTTAGTGAACATGAAATTTCTCTGGTTTAGACGGCTCGAAGCCAGTCTCTGCTTCCTGTTTCGCGTTAAATCTAGCCCAAATCTCCCACGAATTAACGCTCTCAATCCGGTAGATCGACCCTATGTCACTCGTAATTCCTCCATGATCATTTCACCACCCCTTAGCTCCACAACTAACTGGTCTCAGTTTTTTTCCTCCAAGTATGCTTTCATATGGAATACTCTTCCACTTGAAATAAGGTTGTCGTCTACATAAGCTATTTTCAAAACCAAATTACGCAAACATTTAACTTCGGAAGATATTAAGTCCTTATTGTCTGTTTCCTTCCAAAACGCACAACTTTTGGATTTTGAAAAGGGTCCTCCTGATATTTGAGGCAGCTCCCTTGATATTATATTGGTCTCTTATTATATTTCCATCATCCTCTGCAGAGTCAATATTTACATTCACTTTATCTTTTCCTCCTTTTAAACTAGCATTGCCAACTCTTGACAACCTTGATACTTTCCTCCGAATTTGCAACCCTGACGATATTCTCCAGGTTCTGTTGATGATCGAGGCGGGTTCTGATGGTTTCGCCTCTTTGTTGATGGACTCTGCAGTCAGCAAGTTCGCATCTCGATGATGATCGTGTGATCTCTACTGTCCCCTCTTCGTTTAGACCATGTTGTCTACGATGAGTTCGTCGACTCTCACCTCCACTGGTGTTTATAAACAGTAGCTCTGACTGTTATATTATCTCTCACCCGACAAGGAGCGTTCCAAACCCTCATACGTTGTCAGCAACATCACAATACTATCCCATTGCATTTAGCTATTACTTTTTAAGTGAAGCAGTTGTTTTCTTCTATTGTTTTTTAAATTGGCGGCTCGCCGAACTCTGCCTTCGATTCTAATCCTAGGAGTTTTTTTACTGCTTCTTTTCCAGTTCACCGTATATGCCAAAGATTGTTGACTTTTGTTTTAAAAATGGCAAATCCTTTTGCTTCAGATATGTTTACCATATCACTCCTTTCTGCTGTTCATATGGATGCTCAAATAGTGCAGCAATGATCCACTTTTTATTTATTTAAACCACGGTACTAAGTTTGTAATGATTTGGACCTCTGGGCCTTAAATATACAATTTATTTATTTATTTATTTAATTTCTGATTTCTCGAAACCCTCATCGTTTCTCGTAGCAGGAGTCGGGTTCCTGTTATGCGTGATTTTGCGTAAATAGCGGTAGAGCAATTCGGGATTTTGAACTGCTTTCTGGAGAAAATCCCTCTCGTTCACCCAGCATGTTTTGAAGATCAAGATTTTAACATTGTTTCTTTGAATTTTGTATGCTTGCAATGCCACATTTTCATTGGATCGACAAAATTTCTTCCAAAGCCTTCCTTTTCAGTTAATCTCTCTTTTTAGATCTCTTGTTAAACACTCTCATCTTTTGGATACCCTAAAATTTGATGACTGACAGTGGCATTCTATTAGATTAAACAACAACTCCTTAAATAAATTGCAGTCCTCAGTGACGTTCCCGGAGAAGAGAAGATCCCAGTCTATTCGTGATGCCTGAGCTCTTTTTTTTCAAAAGTCTCATCGCCATAGATTGAGCATAGTTTCATTTTTTGCAGATGGCACATAATATCAACCGTACTCCCTTGAAAGTATTGCATAATTACTTAGACCAAGTGGAGGTAGGCAGTAAACCCCGTCTTTACTCTCAGGATCCTTAGTCAAGACAATATCTAAACAACTAGCCTGTTGTCCTCCACGCGCTCTAGTTGGAACAAATAAATGTTGTGTGAGAAGAGCTTCAAGGGTTTTGTTAAGCAGACGGTGATCGAAGACATACTTTGAGCACTGCACCTGCTGAGCATTCCATAGAATGCTGGGTGCATTGAATTCACCCATGAGAACTATATCAGGTCGACTGCCAATCTAATTTATGTTCTCCAGCAAACAAGTATCAGCGTCCTTGTCCGTCTTCGGTGGTCGGTAGAGAGCTACGGCTTCAAGGACCTACGATCCCTATGTCTTTATAGTCTGCCAAATGGCCTCGATACCAGTGGTAATCTTCTTTGTCCTTTCACACACAGCAAAATGTGTCTTAACAAACATCGCAATTCCTTCACCCTGGCGGTGAGTGTGATCTCTCCTGAACAACTGGTACTCAGATAATGCTACTTAGCAATCACTGCTATTCTGTGAGCCAGGTTTCTCTGAGTACTATAATATAAGGAGACAGAACGGCAACATGTATTATCAGTACGTCCAGCTTCGTAAACAGACTTTGGTTGTTGGTATACAGAAATTTAAGTCGACAACACTCGACAGTGCAAATTTCATTTGCCTCGAGTTTGCCAATACAACTTTGCTGCTGCCCTCATGAGCATTGGCTGCTCCCAGAGCAATGCCACGTTCCTCTGTATCACGCGCCTTTGAAAATAACCGGGCTGTTCTCTGCAGCTGCTCACTCCAGTTGGCTCCCAAAAAAGGATGGAAAAAATGCAATGAAGTGGTCTTTTTGTGGCATACCGCATATATCATCAAAGCGGGTCCTCACCGAGACGGAGGACGCTGAATTCAAAGAACCCAACTGTTCAGAGCTCGTACAACAAAAGAAAGGTGCTCCATAACTCGGTTGACGACCACTCATCAGACCTCAGCATGGGCGGGATGGACACAGTTCACCTCGGGAAGCACTGACGGATTCTAGCATTCAATCCCATGAAATGAGCAGAAATCTATATGGAGGAGTTACCCAGTCTAAATTGACATGTTTTATGCCAATACTCGGAGTCTCCTTTCGCAAATCGACGAACTCAAGGCACAAGTCTCAGGCAGAATACCCGATGTCGTTGCCATTACGGAAACGTGGTTTAGCTCCGAAATCACGGAGAGCGAGATTTCGATAGATGACTACCAGCTGTTTCGAAGAGACTGTTTATAAAGACAGGACGGTGGAGTGGCCGTATACGTAAGCATATGAATCTTGGCAGTCGAACGAGAACAAGCCCTCTTCCTTGAGTACGAATTTCTCTGGATAAAGATAAATAAGAATTGTTTACAAAACCTACAATTCTTGATGGTCTTCAGACCACCAAACATTCCAAGTGCAGCTGATGGGTCACTCCTTTATTTGGTCAACAATGTCGCAAGTCACAAGGAGATGCTTATTGCTGGAGATTTCAATGCACGTTCAGTAGACTGTGTAAATCTAAGAGTTGACGACGTGCCAATTTCCTTCGGCCACAAGCTAATGGATCTCACTCTCGACCAACCTCTGGCACAGAAAGTTAACCTACCAACGAAATTCAGAGAGAACGAGAGAGCCAATTGCCTGGACCTAGTATTTAAGAAGGACTACTCTAACATTTATAAAGTATATTCTATTGCACCTCTCGATAAGTAACCATACTACACCGCTGTGGGATTACTCAGTTTACTCTCAGTGCCAGAAGAGAAAGGAAGGCAAGCGAAATATATGGAAGGCTGATTCTAACGCGAAGAAGAAAGAACTGATGTCCATGAAATGGGCTTGTTTGCTCAAAGGATATCCGGAGAAAGACTTACGATTGTTTAAGATGGTTTCACTCGATCTGATCGAGTGATATTGTGTACTTAAGGTACAAAAATGACTATTCACCCTGCTTGGTTAACAAGAGAACTTAAAAGGCAGTTAAAGTAGAAAAATAAAAAGTGGAAGGTATTCAGGGAAACAGGATCAGCAGAACATCTTTAGGAATTTCGTCGCCAACAAAATGCTACCAAACAATGATCCATCAGGAAAGGAAGAACTGTGAATCAAGAATTATCCAGCAGGCTGAAAAATAAGCCTAAAATTTTATTATATTTTATCAATAGTCGATTAAAAACAAGGACCCAGTCACCGTACTTCTGGATGGAAATAGTGTTGAAGTCGTTGTGAATGGTGAACAAGCCGATCACTTAGGTTAATTCTTTGCCTCGGTATTCACTAGAGAAACTGAGATTCAGCTCGACAATGTCAACAGTGCTGTTGTAAACGCCAGTCAAGTGCCTAACTATAAACTCTTCCCGGCACCTCTCGTGGAATGAGATCTGCAAATCTCAAAGAAGCAAATTCATCTGGTCTGGACGATTTAACGGCAAAGTTCTTGAAAGAATGGGCGGGCGACCTTTCCAAACCACTAGTGCATATATTCACTTCGATATTTGCATCAGGGAAACTTCCATCTGAATGGAAGGCAACAAATATACACCCCATATACAAAAGTGGGGCTCGATCTTATATCAACAAGAATCGGCCTGACAGCCTTACATCCAGTTCCTGTAAAAAAAGGTAACCAACAGGCCCCAGTGGCTAACGACCACACTGAAGAGTGAAGTAAACCGCAAGCGAAAGCTGTGGCAAACTTATCTCAGAGAAAAGACCGCCGAATCGCTGACGAAGTACAAGACGCAGAGGAACAGGGTAAAAGGCCTGGTTTCTAAAGCCCGCCAAAGTTTTGAGAGTAACTTGATAAACTGTGCAGCAGAAAACCCGAAGCTCTTCTACAACTACATAAGCAGTGCACTCGAAACAAAGACCCCATCCCTGTGTTAAAAACGGATGAAGGCGTCGAACTTTGCCAGTACAAGTAAAAGGTTGAGCATCTATCTGAGTTCTTTCAGTCGGTTTTTACTAGAGAAGCCAATGTAACCGCTGAAAACTATAGTGCGAAAGAGATCCCGACAATTGACTCAGTGGTCATAACAGAACCTATTGCTCTGCAGGAACTACTGAAGCTGGATGAAACCAAATCGCTAGGTCCTGATGTAATACCGGCAAGTTGTTGAAGGAGTTGGCAGAACCTTTGTGTCTTCTCTTCCAAGCCTCCCTCGCTGCAGGCAGATTGCCACCCGATTGGAAGACCACGTGGATTTCCCCGATATATAAAAGTGGCAGCCGGGCTACCGCAAATAACTACAGGCCGGAAAGTCTCACCACCATATAAATAAATAAATAAATAATAAATAATAATAATAATAATTGCGGCACTATGTGAGCAGAAATGAACAATATTGTAGGCATGTCCGATTCAGAACGATTCGCCATTTTTTAAAAAATAGTCAACAGTCTTTGACATTTACGGTGAACTAGAAAAGAAGCAGTAAAAAAAACTCCTACGGTTGAATCGGAGGCGGAGTTCGGCGAGCCGCCAATTAAAAAAACAATAGGAGAAAAAAACTGCTTCACTAAAAAATTAATAGCTAGATGCAATGGGATAGAACTGTGATGTTTCTGACAACGTATGAGGGTTCGGAACGCTCCTTGTCGTGTGAGAGATAATATATCAGTCAGAGCTACTGTTTGTTACCACCGGTGGAGGTGAGAGAGGACGAACTCATCGTGGACACCAGGGTCAAAATGAAGAGGGGACAGTAGAGGTCATGAGATCATCATCGAGATGCGACCTTGTTGACTGCATAGTCCACCAATCAAAGAGGCAAATCCATCAGAACCCGCCTCGATCATCAACAGATCCTGGAGACGATCTTCAGGGTGGCAAATTCGGAGGAAAGTAGCAAGGTTGTCAAGAGTTGGCAATGCTAGTTTTAAAAGGAGGAGAAGAAAAAGTGAATGCAAAGATTGACTCTGCAGAGGATGATTGAAACATAATTAGAGACCCATATAATGTCAAAAGAGCTGCCTCAAATACCAGGAGGACCCTTTTCAAAATCCAAAAGTTGTGAGTTTGGGAAGGAAACAGACAATAAGGACTTTATATCTTCCAAAGTTAAAAGTTTGCGTAATTTGGTTTTGAAAAAAGCTAATGTAGACGACAACCTAATTTCCAGTGGGAGATTATTCCATATGAAAGCATTTTGGACGCAAAAACTGAGACCGGTTAGTTGTGGAGCCAAGGGGTGGTTAAATGATCATGGAGGAATTACGAGTGGCTAAGGGTCGATCTACCGGAGTGAGAGCGTTAACTCGGGGGATATTTGTGCTAGAATTTACGCGAAACAGGAAGCAGAGACCGGCTTCGAGTCTTCTAACCCACATATATTTAATGTTTGATAACTGGCATCTTTCCGTATAAGAGATACTGGATCCAGGAAGAGAAAACAGTCTGCGAGTAAAAACCCTCTGAACTTTTTCAATCTTACTGCGGTCAGAGGCGTTCATCAGCCCAAAGAGGGGACAGCAGTATTCTAGGATAGGAAGAACAAACATGCGGTATAGGTTTAACTTTATTTCCGGAAGGAAGAAATTATGTGATATAAAACCACATATCTGTGCAGCCTTTGCAGAAATTCGATCTGCATGAGGCGATAATGCTAGCTTATTCGTGTAACTTAGACCTAAGTCTTTTATGGTTGATCGTTCTAAAAGTGTACTATTTTGAAATACTAGGGGTCCAGGAAGCTTGGCGGGGCCAAAACACATGAAACTACTCTTGGATGGAGAAAATTCCATCTGCCAAGTACAGCTCCAACGTGAGAGCATAAGTAGATCAGTGTTGATTTTATCAACGCAACTATTGGCAGTGTCTTTAGAAAATGAATAAATGCACTTGAGATCGTCAGCGTAAACGAAATTTTGTGAATTTGTGAGTAAAGCTGAAATTTCGTTTATGTACAGAATAAAGAGAAGGGGACCTAGAACCGTGCCTTGAAAAACGCCACTCGTGATCGGCTGAGGCGTCGAGTAGCTTTTAACTACTAAGACCTCGCTGCGGTTAGACAAGTAGGAACCAATGAAGTCACGGAGAGGAGGCCGGATGCCGAGGGCTTCCAGTTTCACCAGAAGACGTCTGTGCGGTACCTTGTCAAAGGCTTTGCTCAGGTCAAAGTAGATCACAACCACTGACTGTTGCTCGTTACGAAGGGAAGTGACGAGGTTAAGAAAAGCTAAGTGACACACTTCGCATGATCTCCCAGGTAGAAAACCATATTGCGAGTCGCTTAAGAGCTTATTTTCTAAGCAAAAGTCGAGAATTTGATTAAAAATAATTTTTTCAAGAAGTTTTGCTAGAGCAGGTTTTTGTGAACGCCTCGATAATTATTTACGTCCGAACGAGATCCCGACTTGAAGACAGGAAGAATAATAGATGTCTTCCATGAGTCAGGAAAGAATCCGTTTAAAAGATAAACTGAGAATACATGGCTTAGCAATCGGAGGAAGCTCGGCACTATCTTAATAACTGAGTTTGGAATACCGTCAGTCCCCGAAGAGTGCGAGTTTTCAGACGCATTATTTGCTTACGAATTAGTTATATGGAGGAATCAATGGTGCTGATAACATTAAAGGAGGGTGCCTGAAACGTCGGAACCGGTTCAGATTCCATCGTAAGATGATTTGCTAAGAATGCACTAAACAATTCTGCCTTGTCAGAGTCTTCGAGAACGAAGTTCTTAGTTTCATTAAGTAATGGAGGTATTTCATAACCTCGTTTAGAGCAGGATCGACGGCGGAACAGTTGAGCAACAGATTTTGCAGAGTTTGGCTCGCTGAGTGCGCATGATTCCCTCTGTCTGTCCCGTGCAAGCCGAATCTTAGAGGCTAATTCAAAAATCTCTGCAATCCTTAGATGTACAGATAACGAACTAGTATATTGATCTTTTAATTGCTTCCTCAATTTCTTTAGTCTTGGCAAAAGAAAGTGGGGGACGGTGGATTCCGAAGTGTAGGGCTTGACAATTTTGGTTGGCACAAATTCCAGGATGTTATTTGAAACGACTGACATGAAGTCAGAAAGACTTGCTGCATCGTTCATGGAGGAGAGATGCTGCCAATCCAATGAGTCCAAAAAGTTGTTAATTAAGCTCATATCTGCGAGGTCAAAAGCATGATAGGTACGAACGGCGCTAGCCTTTTTCGATGAGACAATTGGTAAGCAACAGTGAATTAATGTATGGTCACTTTGGAAGAGGCCCTGCTTAAAATCAACGAAGAGGGGAGCAATGTCATTTGTGAAAATCAGGTCTAAAATATGCTTGTCTCTCGTTGAAGAACGGACAAGCTGTGACCAATTAGAAAAATTAATGGTATCTAGGAAAGGCTGAAATCTGGGTGGACAAAAGTTTGAAATCCAGTCAATTTCAGGAAAATTAAAATCCCCAGCGATTATTTTAATGTTAAAATTGGACTCCGAAACCAATTTAAAAATTTCACAAAGTTTTGCATCATCATCGGATGATGAATTAGGCGGGTAGTAAATACATCCGAGAATAGCCTTTTGCCAGGGCGACAGGATAATGGATGCGAAGCAGTAATTACCAGAGAATGACGTAACGTCTAGATCAAACGGGAAGTGCTTAAATGAAGCTTTAATATAGAGAAGACAACCACCACCACGCTTACTAGTGCGGTCTTGACGGTAGAGATCGTACTGGTCTATGACAAGCAAAGAGTCGGAAATTAAGGGATGGGTCCAAGATTCAGTTACACATAAAACATCAGGCATTAACTCGAAAGCAATGGCTCTCAGTTGGGCCATCTTATTTATAACAGATCTAGCATTAAGTAATATGACATCTAGGGTAGTTCGAGTATCCAAACTAGGGTTATCGTTATTAATTTAAAAAATTTGGAGGTGGGTAATTAAGTTGGAAGTTATTGTGGCTTGGAGGGTAATTGCCAACTGCGCCATAACGATTGGTATATGGAACGTCATTAACAAAAGGCTGAGAGGGATATATAAAAGGTGTAGGAATAAAACTTTCCGGTATCGAACCACCATAGGGGTTACGACCGGGATATGCCTGTTGGTAGTTAAAACGGAATGACGGGAAGTTAGATGGAATATAGGGGCTGGTGGGAGAGGGCAAGCAGCTATAAGAATTAAATGCTGGAAAGTCGGGTCTTGTATATCGGTTAACATGGTTAGGGTTATTTGCCTGTTGGAGAGGCTTGCTTAGTTTTGGAGAGGGCAGTATGCGATTACTGAGACCTGCGCTATCTTGCTTTTGGGTCTGGGTTAGATTTACGTCCTTCGGAAAACCTGCCTTAGGTGATATAATTGAGGGTATAAGATGACCCGTGGGGTTATGGGACGAGCTAGCTTGTGGAGGGTTAAATAAGTTAAATTTAGATGATTGCGGATTTTGTATTTGAAGAACGTTATTTATGCGATGTGATTCGGAAATTTCCGGAGAGGCCTGGAGAATTGCGTTTAAGAGGGAAGCTGGCAGTCTAAGTGCTTTAGACGGGTTAGACGGTATAAATGCTTTAGACGGGGTCGCAGACATTACAGGCGGGCTGAAAGCACCGGAAATTGCAGTATTCGGCCGCGGGGAGACGAAGTAGAAGGTTGAGTGGAGGGGCTGACCGAACTAGACATCTGAGGAGATGAATTAGCTGGTGCATTGACGTTAGTGGAAATATTAGGTTGAGAAATTGATGATAAGAAGGACCCATTTCTTCGCTCCATTGGTGTAAGATCTCGACGAAGGAAACATTTTGTCATTTCCAAATAGCGAGAAGTGCGACCTCGTTGAGCAAAGATTGAGTCCACCTCAACTGTTGAAAACAATTTAACTAGTATAGGAGGATTCTTGCTACGCGAAGAGGCGTTTGCTTCCACTATTTTGTAGTTGAAACCACCCGAGTACAAAAAGTCCATAGCAACGTCAACTGGGCGTCTGTGTATGGGAGCATTTTTAGGAGAAAATTGTGATTACGTTTCTGTCTGTCAAAAGCCTCGCTGGCGACCAAGTGAACAAGCGAATCGAGACGCCTGCAATCCTGAGAGGGAACATCAGATATGTTACCATCGAACAGGTTGCCGAGTATAGACAAAATGGATCCAAACTTCATCATGAAGTCGTTGCAGTTCTGTAAAGCGGACAGATCTAGCTGTTTAGCTTTAACTATGGGTTGTACATTTGAGTCAATGTTGAAACTGCTAGGTGTATTCAAGCATCGTTTTGGTCCCGAGGCATGTAGTTTACGACGAATCGAGCTTGTTGGTTTCATCTTTCGTCAAAAATATGAGTAAGATCTACGCAGGATACGCAGGGTAAAATAAATTTATGAAATTTCAACCTAAGTTCTATTTTAGCGCTTTATAATTCTATGTTTTCTACCAGGATTTATAGGGATAGTAAGTTGTAGTTTTCTAAAGACTAGAAATTCAAAACTGTATCAACAATTTAGCCAATATAGATAGCAGGAAACAAATAAATCCGTTAAAAGTTGAGAACGAGAAATGAGGCTATGTCAGGTGAATAATATGACACTTTATAATTCAGCCTATTGTTAGAGACAAAGACCACAGGTAATTGCATACGATTAAGGGCTAAAAATTAAAAACGTTTATCTACAATTAAGCCAATAACGAATGTATAAACGAAAAAAATACGTTCAAAATTTTAGATTTCACTTAGCTTTCAAAAATCGACCTGCGCGGGATGATAAGGTTTGAATATTAAGATTATGGAGCGAATCATCAAACGTGAACTGATGCAGTTTCTGGAGCGGCATCATCTTCTCTCTGACGCGCAGCACAGATTCCGCAGAGGAAGGTCCTGTCTAACTAATTTGCTCTACTGTCTGGAACGATGGACCCGAGCGGTCGATGAAGGAAATGTAATGCACGCAGTCTACATAGACTTCAAGAAGGCCTTTGATAGCGTGCCTCACCAACGTCTCCTATACAAACTCAACCGTATTGGGGTAAGGGGCAAGCTTTGAAGTGGAGCGAACACTTATTGATTGGGCGAACTCAGATTGTCCGTCTTGGCGATCAAAAATCGGTGGAGGTGGCGGTTGAGAGTGGGGTTCCTCAGGGCTCCGTCCTTGGCCCTATCCTCTTCCTTATGTACATTGATGACTGTGTAACTGGCTTGGACTGTGACACCGCCATGTTTGCTGACGATATAAAGCTTTGGAATGTCATCCACAACGCAGCTGATGAAGAAAATCTAGAGGTGAACTTGCATCGACTCGAGGAATGGTTGCAAAACTGGTTCCTCCCATTCAATGCTACCAAGTGCAATATTCTGCGATTCGGCAGAACCAGCTCCGGGCACCAGAGAATTTACTATCTGGACGACACACCGCTACCAGAGGTAGAGGCTCAGAAAGATCTAGGAGTATGGATCACGCCCGCACTGAAGCCATCGTTCCATTGCTCAAAAGTAGCAAAATCTGCCATATCAAGCTTGTATCTAATTAAACGAGCGTTTGCAAAGTTCGACAAAGAGTGCTTTAATAAGGTCTTCGGGATGTTCGTGCGACCACAATTGGAATTTCATACAAGCCTGGAGACCATGGTCAGTAAAAGACCACAACACCCTTGAGAAGGTCCGAAGACGTGCAACCAAGCTTGTTGAAGGTCAAAGTGGCCTGCCTTACGAGACACGATTGCCTGATCTTGATCTGTTTCCTCTGGATTATAGACAGCTACGCGGCGACCTAATACAAGCCTTTCGCATGCTGCGGGGTCAGGATTGTTGCCTTGCATCTGGCGACTTCTTTGAGCTGGCCACTACCACTACTTTGCGAGGACATCCCATTAAACTACGTGTGACAGGTGCAAGAATCGACACAAGAAGGTTCTTCTTCTCCAACAGAGTGATTAATGCCTGGAATGCTCTGCCTGCGGACTTAATCATGTCCCCATCCGTTGACACTTTTAAGCTGAAGTTTGACCAGTACAGCAATAAGTACCACCACGACATCCGAACATAACCCATATCCTGAAACACATTTGCATCCACAATTTCGCGTCATATAACATACTACTCCCTATTATTGAGTAACACTGTTTTATAATTCTTTGTCCGATGCCCTGCAGTGTGTCGGGGAGATAACCCTTATGTGTCAGCTTTTTTTAATTTGCAGTGTCATTGACATTAATAGGGAGCTCAAAGGCTTCGCCTATATTTCCCTTAATAAAACGGAACTGAACTATAAGTAAGAAGGCGACCATGACGTTCCTCTCAGAGCTCCAACATGGCTTCAGACAGAATCGCTCCTGTCTTTCCAGTTTAAGAAGGATTATCTACAGCTGGAACGAGTGCAGGCAAGGGCTACGTATATGGTCAGGAATCTTAGTCATCTGCCCTACGAAGCCAGACTAGCTAAACTTAATTTGCTTCCTCTCAATTACAAGCAACTACGCGGGGACCTCATCCAAACCTCCTGGATTGTCAGAGGCCGCGAGTTTTCCTAGAATTTTCTGACTTTTTCGAATTGGCTGGGACGGAACATCTGCGGGGCCATCCCTTTAAACTGCAGAGGAAGTTGGTCCACACGGACGTCCGTCGGAACGCATTTTCGCAGAGGGTCGTTGGAGCATGGAACGGACTCCCTGACGAGGTGGTCATTTCAGAAACTGTTGACACATTTAAATGCAAACTAGATACTCATTTTCTCAGAAACTATTGTACGTATAACGAGGATTGTGTCAGTAGTGGCAGTTTGCACCTGGAACGCACATATCGATAAGCTTATATATATTTTTTTTCAGATTTGTTTGTTGTAAACGTTTATTCAATTGTCATTATTGAATATGAATACGGACCTCTCGGGTGAAATCCTAATTCCCTCAATAAAGTGAGTAAAAGTGACTTAAGAATTCTTCTTCACTTCCATCAGTAATTCGCGGCGTTTCAGACGTTCTGTTGGAGAGAAGTCCTGCCGAGAAATCCTCCTCATGAAAGTTTCAGAGGTTGATCTTTCTTGAGTGAAGTAGCTTAGCGTCTCCCTTACTGTCAAAGGCATTTTTTCTAGGCCGTGATTTCACACTTTCTGACTATCTACCATCCCTTTTCCTATCCTGAAGGGTGTGCAAACGGTTACCTTCTCTCTTGAATTAATTTTATCGTTCAGCATGAGCTGAAACAGTTAGATCCATGGAGATCCTCTCCTTTGGGGTAGGAGCAATCGATTCAGGTAAACCCTGGATAACTACGCAATTATCTTGCTCTACGTCGCCCATTAATACACTACCGTCCATATTTTCCTCTGAATGACCTGATGAATTCATGAGAGTTGTTTTTTGACTTTTTACTCCTGTTGGGGTGCAGTTTGCTGGGCGCAGACCATGTTTCCTAATCCAACCTTCTTTAACCATTCACCTTGGGTTTATTGTTTTCCGCCCGTTGCCACACCCCTTATTTGCATATTGCGCGTCTGTTGCAGCACCTCATCAAATAATAAACTAGACTCATTATAGAAATGCGAGTATACTCAATACCTTCAATAGACTCCATTTATTGCGTCGCTCATCTGCCCTACCGATAAAACTAATATTGTATCCCCAGCCGTCATACAGGAATCCCTGTGCTTTATTTTCTCAGTGGAATTACCTATTACTTACTTGCCAACGAGCATAGTAAACGGTTGACAGGCAGTTGAACTTCCAAGAAAGAATAACTCATTCCGTTATCGATGGCGAAAAAATGCAATGCAATGCTAGATGTCAATACATACACCTGAAAATTCCAACATCCCAATGCAGGGCCTCACAACTCTTTGGAATGGAAGTCAATGAAAATCATAAGACCAAAGCTTAGACTAAAAAATAAGATTTATGAAGGTCGGGAAGCGATACTGGGATTGTGGTGACATTCTCGGTGATTTGACGGCCAAGGACATTGGGTAGAAAATCTCCTCTTTGGCACATGGCAGACAAACCATGAAGAGGGAAGTTTTGGAGCGATAACTGACTAATTTAAAACCTGCAGACGCCGGAAGCTCAGACTTGGTGCATGCTCTCTCGTCTTAACAGCTAATAGGACAGCAAATAGGCATAAGGCTTGTTTCAACACTGCAGATGCTGATCTGCTCAAATTCTTTGCGGCTCTTGGAGCTATGCATGTGAGAAAAGAAACAACCAAAGACAAAAAATATCATGCGATAACGTGTTACCCCCTTGCTGATGCTGCACGAACCAATCTGAGGTTGTTCACAGAGTGATTTTAAAGCTATGAAGGAGCTGAGGAGGTACGACAACATTACCATGTTGCCTACTGACAAGGGACGAATAAGCGTCGACATGCACCCAGACGAAATTAATAAAAAACGAAGGCCCTTCTTGATGAGACAGAAGTTACCAGACCAGCACAGAACTCCCAAGCCAAAGCAGTAGAAAATCGGCTGAATAAACTACTTGGAGAATACTGGCGCAAAGGTAAGTGTAAATCACTCCAACTGAAAGCAGTTGACAACACTCTGGTTCAATTCTGTGTCTGCTGAAAATCCATCTACCAGTTGTCTCACTGGGGCCATTAGTTATCCTTCTATGATTTGATAAAGTGGATGTACTCAAAACCAAAGTTCCTCCAGGGCGATTCGACTACCTCAATTCAATCAGCCTCCCAATTCCTCGTAGACCTCCAACGTCAGAGAATTCAATAGAACGAAATAATGCAATCTTTCGGTGTGACGTCATTATTCATCTCCATCCCGCTGAATTTGGCGCATGAGGTCTTGCGCGAGAGACTTGGAGGGGCGAACGACGAGGCCCAGGCACAACCTTAAATTAAAAGCCTCATGAGGATGTTGGCATTTTGCCAAAATACTCACACTTCTCTTGTTGAACATCAAGGTAACTCTAGTGGGCTCCTTATTCTCTGGCTTAATGGCAAAAAAGTCCTACAGGAACTAGAAAAGACTGCCCCCATTCAACCTGAAACGGCCTTTTGACGCCGTTACGTTAACGGCACCTTAGTTAAAGTCAGTAAAAACACACTACAAAGTTCCCACAACATTCTCGATGGAATCTTCCCTGAAAAAAATTCACGCGGGAAGAAGAAGAACAGCAGATGCCTTTCCTTGATGTACTCCTCAAGCAAAACCATAATGGTACACATGAGATTACGGTTTACAGGAAGAAAAGAACGCCGCATAACTTCTCAGCTTTCACAGCAACCTTTTGGTGGTTCAAAAACGAATCTGCGTGAGAACGCTTATTAAACATCTTGAGACCCATTGTAGCAGGCAGGCGAAAAAAGTATGCGAGGCCCAATAACTCCACGATCAGTCTATGCCAAATGGCCATCAGAAGGCGTTTATAAGCCGATGCGTACGGGTTTGACCTGGAAAGCCCCAACAGAAACACCAGCAAAGATATTTATTTATTGCTACTTTACAGGTAAGGTCAAAAAATATATAAAGGAGAGGATCGACCTGACAGTGAACAAAACTCCTGATCGTTCTTTCAAATGTTTTCAGGAGAAAAAACTGCAGCTCATTTAATGATTTAAGTTCAGGATGGGGAATGGTTGACCCAGGTACACGGTGTCATCCTTATCCCATCAGTGTTAAAGATCTGGTATTCTGTATCAGGTAAAGTTTTGTCGGCAAACGGTTGCTCGCTGTCGACTGAGGAACTAGCCGATTATGGACTGCAGAGCCAGCAATATTGCCCTCAGCATGCCGCCTGGCGCAGGATTCAGAGTCCGCGAACGCCATCAGAACGGAAGATAGATTCCTCCGAGTCAGCGCCCAAAATTCGTGGAAGGTGTGCTGAATGTAGAAAACTTGTGACAGCTCCCTTGACGAGGATAGCTTTGATGAATTTCGATACTTCTGGGTGGCTCATATCAGATTACTATAGCGTTTACCGAAAAAACTGACGGTATCTAACGGTGCGTGCAAGAGGAAGAAATAAAAATACCTCTCGATGACTGGTGCGCCGAGTGTTCAAGCTGCCTCTGAGTAGTAAGGGGTTTAATGGTACAACTGTTTAAAATATTAAACAGAAAAAATAGTCCCTTCTAAAATCTGTGAAGCTACAACGGGTCGAGGCTTATAAGATCACAGCATTGTTCGTAGGACATGTTTGGGTGTTCTGAAGAGAAAACTCTTTTATTAAAGAAGTGCTGAACTGATTCGATCTTCTTCCGTTCACTAGCGTGCAGAAGGCTAAATAGAAACGAGCAGTATTCCAGACTAGGTCTGACATATATTTATAAAGGCTGGTTCTAATATTGACGGTTTTAAAATTTCCGAGAATAAAGCCAGTAGTTCAGCGTGACTTCGAGTCAATCAGGGCACAGTGCTCTGACAGATTAAGACCACTAGAATATGATATGTCCAGATATTTTATAACTCTGTGCACATTTAGGTCGTGACTGTCTATACTTAACTGGGGCTGATGGTGCTCGCCAAAATCCATAACGGGGCATTTTTGCCAAGAAAGGGAAAGGCGCCATGTGCAACACCACTGAGCGAAGACCTGAAGATCCTTTTTTAAGAGCTCAAGCATGATGTTGCGATCGGCTGGTTTATATCGACAGACAACTTTTAAATCATCAGCGTACATAAAGGACTGACCATATTGAAAACAATCAGGAACATTGTTGACAAAATAGGAGCGGGTCAAGCACGCTACCATGAATAACTCCACTCCTCAAAGGTGTGGGGTTGGAGATAACATCCCAAAATTTTAACTCGTTGTGTGCGAGCATTAAAATTGGAGGATATTAAGTTCAGAAGCTTGTTATCTATGCCGAAGGAGGTAAGTTACAATAAGATGGGATCATGGTCAACATGATCCAAAGCCTTAGTGAAATCGAAATAAACGGCGTAAAGTGCATAACCACTGTTTGTAGATTGAAGCACATGATCAAAGATAGGGAGCTAGCAGGTGTCACAAGATATTTTTTCGAGAGACTCATACTGAGCCGCATTAGCAGGTTATTTTCTGTTAGGTAACACACCGTCTTGTTTTTGATCAAGGTCTCCAAGTCTTCGAGGTTGCGGAAAGTGTATTTGTTGGCTTTAAGGCATCAAATGACGTAGATTGGCCATGTTTGGGTATAGGCAGAATGTGCGATTCCCTCAATGAAAAAGGAAAGGTTTCGCTTTCAAGAGCAAGATTAAATATCTAATCCAGAAGGGACGGTAATATATCATTTGCATTAGCCTTTAGAATGCTGACCCGGACACCATCTGGTCCAGGACAGTAAGATTGACGAAATAACCGAATGGCTACGTTCACGTCCCAGAGTGTAAAAGTTATGGTTTCGAGAACGATACTGGTCCAAACCCGGATGATCAGAAAAGGAGCGACATAAGGTTCACGATAAGTTCTGGACAAGAAAGCATTGAAACTATCGGCCATCAACTTAGCGTCAGATATGGGGCTTCCTAAGGCGTCTCGAATTATGGGGTGCTGCATTTTTCTCTGCGCTTTTACTGTGCGCGAAAGGAGTTTCACAACATTTAACGAAGGGTTTTCGGCAAAGTTAAACTCATCAGCTAGTAGTTTTTCTTCAGATAGCTTCTTAGCCTATTCAAAGATTAGTTGGATCAAGGACAGGACGGAGGTGTCGTTTTATAGATTAAGATGACTTAAGAATCTACGCAGTCTACGGCGGAAAGATAAAGGGAGTTAGACTTCAGTGATTACCCATATTTACTGATCAAAAATCATGAAAAAGTATGTTCTTTGGAAAACGTTTCGGCAGCCTCAAGTTCCACTGTAGAAAAAAACTCTTGCATGGTCAGAACTCCGAAGTGGGTCTAATGGTGACACTGACAATGGCTGACAACCTCTACAGAAAATAAGATCAAGTACGTTTGATCCTCGGGTGGGAAAATCAACTACCTGGTCCCACATGCCAATATTTATGGCCTCAAGTAAGTCTTTGAACGTTGCAGGACCGGAAGGTGGAAAGCAATGATTTTCAGGAAGATTGAAGTCACCTGTCAGTAAGGAGTACTTCAGATTTAAGTCAACTGCGACATTAAATGCCTGCGAGAGACAGAGATCGTAATCCTTGCTGACGTTTTTGTGGGCGATAGATACAACCAACGAGTAAAGAGTCTTTATCGTTTAGAACAACTCGGAGCCAACAGCTCTCATCTACCGCAGTAAATTGTCGATAGTCCAACAGCAGAAATTTGAGTGGTTTTTTAACAAAGATACAGCTTCCTTCGCCACGGCCCTTCTGTCGAGCATTCCGAATGTAAGCGTAGCCTAGAATAGAGAGATCGGATTCGGATACGTAGGGTGTCGCCCATGTCTCTGTAATTACTACAATGTCTGGGTGGTGGACGAAACCCAGAGTCTAGAGCAAAGGGATCTTTTTAAGCAGAGATCTATCATTTAAAACGAACATTTTAAGCGGGCACGTTTTTGGTTTATGGTACGGAACATTTAGGCTGCCAGAGTGACTGCTTTCGGCCAAAGAAATGCTCTTTTCACTTGAACTATGACACGCTACACCAGACATTAAAGACGTCACAGAAATGATCGAGCTCATTGTTGCAGCCGTTGGGTCCACCGTATGGCCAGTGTCCACCAGGTGCTTTGTAATTGAACTCTTGGGTACGGTATTTTCTGCCCTCAGCAGCCACTTCGGCATATGCTCCCATGACCGAGTTGTCAAATGCCGTTGCGTGCGCCTAATTTATTTGGAGCCGAAACTACATGTGAACTCATAAATACGCATAAATTACTTAGGTTACTCTGCAGTTAAGCAAGTTACGCGTAGATGGGAGTCGATTGTTACCGTAGTATAAGGTATATCGGAAGAATCGAACGGAAATTCGTTTAAAATACTGATCGTAGGCAAGGGACGACAACCCCATTGTCGTGTATGCCAACGTATTAGTGCAATCTTGACAAGGTGGCCAAAGTCGATATGCTGCCGATATACATAGCTCGACTTGTCGATATCCATGCTATATTGCCGTCGATATATGCTTGCTATTAGCGCAGTGGCAAATTTGTGAAGGATTCGCGGTTAGAAATTCGAAGCGGCTGATTAACGAAGTTAAAAACATCCTCCTGATTTAGTCGTTAGTCATTATAGTATATCTGAGAATAAATGCAGTAGGAGTAAAATAGGATTTATTCTCAAGTGGCGAGGGGGACGAAGTATGGAGATTACTACAAAACAATAAGTAGTTAGTACAATGCCGTTTTTCAGAATACTTCTGTCAAAAAGTAAAAAGCATCATCGCCCTTCTATTCACTGGGAGCATCTCAATGCTCTAACAGCCTCTACCTACAAAGAAATGAAGGAGCTTGTCCACCATCCGAGATATTTCACAATAAAGCTCTTTAGACAAAAGAACCCCAGTTCACACCATGCCAACAAACACTTAAAAGAAGTACATATGAACGATGAAGTTAGCCGACTAGAGCAAGCCAGATAGAGCCGAAATTAACACAATGTTCAAATTGGGACGCGGCATGTAAACCCTTTCCTCCCTAAAAATAACGAAGACGCCACACCGGAGAACATCGCTTACAGCCCTCGAGCTCAAATAACCTCAACCCACCAAAATGGGGATAATAAAACGACGGGCGCCGTCCATATGGCCCCGGATGTTTTTCGTTCCGACACATTTGCGACAAGTGAACCCACACGCGCAAAACCCTCTAACACAAAACGGCTTCTCGGTCTGTCCCACGTGGCTGACATCCAACTAGACTCGGTTTATCAGCGGCGATCAGTTTCCGCTGAAAAGCAACAACCCAACCGAAGGATACTGCCATGCAACTAACACTAAAAGTCCTCCACCTATACAATAAACGCATTATGGTTAACGCCAGCGACTGTGCGCGAACTAAGGTGTCGGGAGCAATCCAAAGCTGTCATTTCCGTTATTCGTTGTCCAGAGGCGGAACACCCGAGTAGGAGCCTGCAGAGCAACCTAAGATAGGAATCGCCCAGGGCCTTCTACATGTCGTAACATATCACTCACAAAGTTGCCTTATTTATTGGAAAACAGTGGGTGTTTCACTTCAGGGGCTCACACCACTGTCTTTCAAGGAGAACTGTTCAAACTGGCATCTATACGCTGTTGTCTCTAGATCCGTCGTTTTCGAAGAGGTGAAGATTAAAACTACCAAATGTTGACAGTCTAAACTTCCAAGTAATACCATTTGATTCCCTTTTTGGTCTTTTGAAATTTAAACGCAGAAACGTCAACTAAAACATTCTGTAACGCAGGCTGAACTGAACCGCTTTCGTAACCACTCACGGGATGCATAGTTATATGACTGACTAACCACTGCAGAGGACCGTAGGTTTCCCGAGTAATTTTGAAGGTAGCCAGAACAGCGGACTAAATATAAAAACGTGTCAGCATTACACAACATCTACATTTCGAGCCAAATTTTCATATCAAAGGTTGCTTATAAGTCCAAGCCTCTTCAGCGTAGAAATGCGGCCTCAAGCGACCAACTTAGCGTGGATAGTTAGGCGCGCCAATTTGCAAGGTAACGCACATGGGGAGCGGACAGACTATGGTGTTCTAACAGGACTCTTAACAAGAAATGGAAGGTGTGATCCGTCAAAGCCAGGATTCTTGCTTATAGCAAAGTTCCGTCGAAATTGCAAACGAAACGAGTAGGTGAAGTGTGGAATAATAATTACTAATCTGAGAAGAAGTAGATGTTATCGGTGGGACAACAGCTTTATTAGCCTGACGTTTCGGATTCGACATCGAACCCATCATCAAAGACAGTATCAGATACGGGTCCTTTTCGCTGATCTGACAGATGATTCTTTTTAAGGAGCGTCACTCACGAGTAAGGCCCTGAAACCCTGTAGTACAAACCTTTGACAGGTAACACTGAGAGACGAGAGAAGCAATGCGAAGTAGGCGCAGTACGCCGATGAAGGCCAATCTAGGCGATGAGGTTAGAAAATGTCATTTTCCATAGTTAAAAAAGTAGAACGCTAGAAGTTTCGTATTTCAACCGTGGGATAAGTAACTTCCTCCTAAACAGGCAAAGGGTGCATGAAAATAACAGTTACATCACGCAAACCAGCTATATTATAACGAAGCAAGCTCAATCAGAGGTTGAAGTTGTAAAGTATTATTTTAATGTTAGACTTATCCTTTACCCATGGTCGACAAAACCAAACCGCTTTTACAAGTAAAAAAAGGTATACTACTGGCGCCAGTTGAAAAGTCGGCAAGCTTGGCTGGCCAATGTCTTTAAGCATTCGGTCCCCTTAGCCTTCACATTTGGAGTACGAAGCCCAGATGTAAAGCATCCGAATTCAGTGGAATTAAGTCTAGTAACCAAAAATATATACAAAATCAGAAATATACAAATTATATAAGAGCATACTAGTTTTCTAGCTTTGCGAGAGCTTTTAAATTAAAGTGGTTAGTCCGCAATTTTGTATGCTTTGACTTGGGCCTTGAGTCAGTGCTAGCCTTGTCCAGACATGCTTTTATGAGTCTCCGACTGGGCGTGAAGCCACGCAGATGGAGGAGAGATGCAAAGGAAATCGTAGAAAGCGACCTCCTGAGCGGACAAACAAATGATGGAATAGCGAAGAATTCCAAGTTGCTACTAGCAACGTCTGCATTGTCATCGCGAAGTCCAGACAACAATAACTCTGGCGCATCGTGCGGCACAAAAATGGTCCAGTTCAATTTATGTGCTGATGCGGTAGCACAAAAAAGTGCCCTCAATTCTGTTCTAATGTGGTTCAACGGCCGAAAAGGCGAATTAATAAGTTGTCCGAGTGGAAGTAGCACACAGGACTCGCGACTAGACCGCGAGCCAAGTAGGTCTGCTTGACGATACGTCAAAAGGTAGACAACGGCCTCAAAAACAGTATAGAACAGAGTATGTTCAGCGGACATTTGTGATGATTGCCCGAATACACGACCTCGTTGAAAGTACGTGTACTCCACACACCAAGAAGACATGTCATGAAGCAGTTCCAATAGGACTTCATTCGAATCGTAGTTGGAACGCGCAAGGGTATCTGAGAGATAGGCAACGCACCTAACACGAGACTCTGTAGGCTGCCGATTGTCCTTAACAAAATTCCAAAGGCTTTCCGCATAGCTCACAACAACTGCAGGACGGAGACTGCATACAAAAGCAAGGATGAGAGGGAAGGCCGTGAAATAATTCTGAACAGGAAGCACATATTGGAAAAATCTCGTTCTCATGCAGCGAAAAACTGAGCACAATTGGCTCCACTCCCGTTTATTCATTTTTACGGGAGTGGGAAATTTCGGGAGGGCATCAAACATAAGATGCATGTACATAATACTCAACCAGACTAAGATTTCGACCTTGGAATGCTCGTTAGAGTCGGAGGCACCAAGTACTTCCAGCATCTGAAGTACATTCTTCTCAAAGGACGACGTTTCAAGAAAGTCGTCGGCTGCGGTAAATATAGAATTCTGATTCGAATAATCAGTCATATCAATATGGGCTTCCAGATCAATAAGTTGCATGAAAACCAAGTTCATAAGATTTGAAACCGACGTGTTACTGAGGAAAGGGTGTTGTAACGCCCAGTGACTTAGAGCAAATAAATTGCAACACGGCACAAACACTTCTTTAACGGGACGTCTCCAACTGGGAAGATACATTTTGAGAACTTCCAAAACCTGATCCTCCGCCTGAGGTATTGCAAGGACTAGTTCATGAAGACACTTCGCGGCGAGGTCAAAGCACTGGGAGGGAAAACGATGCTTGTCTTCATCGCTTAAATGAATATCGACTGAGAACAGAAGGTTGCAGGCCGACACCAGAAGCTGGTTGAGAACTGACGAATTGTGTAGGGAAATGCAAGTGAGCAGACAAATGCACTGATCAATTAGCCTTGGTTCTAAAGTGAACCACTGCTTTTCCGTCAGAAACAGGTTTGCGATTACAAGCATGAGATTACTGGGTAACTCCTCAATCAATCGGAGACATTCAGAAAGGAAATTTTGATGGTTCACGGGGAATTGTTTTGCTGTCTTTATTTCATTCAAAATCAGGTTGATGTTTCTGTGCTCACCACGAGCATATTCAGCTAACGCTTTGTCCAGGGTGGTCATCGAACAGCCGGTGGCCCTTGACCCTCAAACGTCGACCAGACAGATACTGCAAAGAAAAAGTATTAACAAGGCCATCGCTGGTGTCCCGAAGGACATGGAAGTTAAGTGCGAACGGAATTTTCCATACGAGAGGGGATGATTTTTGAATGGATAGATTCCTACAAATGTAACCGAGAAATCCTCTTGTGCAAGTACACCTTTATTGACCAAGTAAAACGACATATTGAAGTAGTCCATTTACAACGGTGACTGTGCGTGGGTCCACCATGGCCATTTATGAAACAAACGCCCAAGTAATATTTTTTTTGCCAAGACCCTCATGCTGCTTAAACATAACGAGCTTTTTTAACCAGACAAGGCATTATTCAACTATCTAACAGGGAGATCTACAACATAAAGCCTAAAAATTTAAAGCCGCAACCCTTTCAGGAGTCATTTAGTGCATGGTTTACTAAGAATCCGCGGACACTGAATTAATTAGTGTGTTACAACACAAATGTACGGTTAGAGCCACGCTAGGGACCAGATTAATCAAAAGAGACGAAAAAAGCGATAGGAACGGAGCGAGAAAGAGTTAGTATCAGTGAGTAGTTACATGGCGAAAGGATGAACGCCAAGAAGAAGCAGCTGCCTACATATAATGACCCAAAAGAACGCTATGTACCGAAAAAGCGGTGGTACTCACTACAGTCAGTCCAGCACTTGAGTCACAACGTCAACGGAGTGGTATAAAATAGGCAATTTTATGTTTCGTCCGAAGTTCGTTTAGAGAAGGCATTCAAAGTAACAAACAAGCATGGTTATGCGGCTGCAAATTTTTTCCTCTAGAAATTTAAAGGGTGGGGATAAAATGCGGACGAGCGGCATTCAAAGTGCATCTGAAAAATGATAGAAGAAAATGGACGATTCCGAAAAAAACTGTTAATGCGACCAGTTGATTTGCGCCCCTTAGCAGCATTTAAATGTCTATGTCTGGCACATAGTTCTATTTGGTACACATGTGAGCAGATTTGCACTGTTCGACCCATTATATCTTCCAATGACGGAAGCTGAAGGCATAAAACCCAAGAACGACTTCCACATCTTGGTTAAACGTGTCGGACTGGGCTTTTCCTCTTGGGCACTTCCAGTTGGACAACGGCACCGAATTGAGGGCAGCAACATAAAGCTCAAGAGGCAGACGACAAAGAACGTGCTCAAACTACCTCAATCGTATTTCTTGAATGACCTGAAAGTGTAAGGACTGTTTCATTCGAAACTAGGTAGGTGTACTTCACACAAACGAGGGTTCGTAGGCCGCGGTGATCAAATACCTCCGCTTCCACGCACAGCTCAGCATTCACAGCCATATATCAGTGTCCGGATGGATGGTCGGACACATAGATCATTGTAGCGATTGACGTTTCAAGTCAGATCCATATGAATTGTGAAAATCTTGCAGACAGCATCGATTCAGGAGATGGCATCGCTCTATTTGACAGAAACATCGCCTGAGGTATTTGCAACTGTCCACTTCTTCAAATGGACAGCCATTAACTCTGTGGTGTGTCCTCTTTTGGTCAGAGATGCACGTCAAAAACACTTATTTTTCCTGCATTTGCGAATAAAACGACTGATTTGTAAACTTCATTCACCCGCGAAACCACAATCCGTAAGCCATTAATGCTCGAGGCTAGCAGAGCAATGTCACAGCCAGCCAGCCGGCACCTGGAGCCGAATTCAACACCGCTATAACCATGTCTGGGTGTTTCCCATAATCCAGTCAATGACATAGTTGAACAGCATGGGCGACAGGATACAACCTTGGCGAATGCTAGATCGAATATCGAATTTCTCGGGGAGACTTTTGTATGTCATAACTAGGGCAATGGTGGAACGATAGTAGACCCTGGCCACGGCGATAAGTTTTCCGGAATATCACATCGCTGCATTATTGGCCATGAGACTAGATGGACGGGATAAAACGCTGTGGGTAAGTCAACGAAACAAACGGCCACCACTTGCAGATAAATGCGGCAGATTTCAAAAAGGTACCAGTGTGAATATCTTTTCAGCGTACCTACGTCCAGCTCGACGCCCGGCTATCTTGGGTTTTGTTCTCGTGTAACGCACAACTAGTCTGTCTGGAGAATATAGAAGCCAAACTTTTGCAGCAGCGCTGATGAGATTTATTTAATGGCAGTCCTCGCACTTTGTCCTATATCCCTTCTTGTAGGCAGGTCTAAGATAAAATTATTTTTGATAACTGGGGCTCGACCATGCTTGTGCAATGAAAACAAAGCCCAGAAGCCCACAAGATGACTAAACAGCTACTTGATGATTTCGCCTCGAATGACTCTTTCGACTAATTCTTACTGCTTCGAGGTTTCTTCGTTTTGCTGACCAAAGACATGAACTAAGACGACAGAGAGGGTCATAAAGTGCTCCTTCAGTTGTGCGTACGCCTGATTATCATTGGTTCCCACGCAAGCAATGCAGGACTCGATTGTTCTAAGATGACGATCAATACTCGGTCTACCTGAGAGGTCGTGTGCACAACTCTGATAGAAAATGAAATTAGGATTTTTATCGGCATTCTGAATGTTCAAGATATTGCCTCAGGGGATTTCGACTTAAAGCAAGTAACAGTTATCCGCGTCACACTGAGAAACACTGTGTGCAGTTAAAATAAGGGTATAAGGGATAAGGAAAGTTCGCATATTCTGACATCGAGTACCAAGGTTCACTCTCGAATGAGAGGACAAATTCACATACTAATCGATCACACAACTGGAGTACGGTAGCGAAGTACATCGGTCCCCATAAACGCCGTAGCATGGGTTTCAGTAGTTGTATTTGACGCATTTATTATGATATTTTTATTCGAATTTTGACTACAGGCCGATTCTTTATAGCCGCTCGAATTGTTTATTTAGGGATACCTCTGCTGGAGCTCTGACATGAAAACTTACAGGCAAGGCAGGGGTAATAAGCAAATTTATTGAGTGCCGGCAGTACGTCACTATAAAGCACTGCGGTCATAGGGCTTGGCGTTATGTAAAAAGGCAGCCGGCCTGCAAGACCTCGGTCCTCCATGTCCTGAAAGAACGGCTGCTACTGATACTGTTACTTAATCTTCACCTGCAAGAGCTTGCTTATTTCGCATCGAGCGTTTGTTGAATGTCATTCTACGATCCCCCGCCTGTGGATGCGTTAGTTAGCTCCCAACTAAACTAGCGGATGAATCAGTCTACACGACTCATGTATGGTAGTGATTGGTGACTACCTCTAAGCAGTTTAGAGATTGGCTCTAAGAATTCTGCTAAAAAGACTGTGTAAGGGAGTGAAACAAGCTAGGGTAGGAAGTTCAAGGAGAGTTGATGGCACAGTTAAGTTCCGAGGACGTATTTATTTGCATTTCAGTGAAGACTGAGAGGAAAGGTGACGTAGATGCCAACGCTGCAAGCATCTGCACGAATACTGAGGCAGAATCGACCGCAGAGCTAAAATCTGAGTAAGTAGATTTCCTTGTACCTAAGGTAGATCATTGGGCATAAATGACGCACACAAGGATATTTACTTCAAAAAAAAGAACTAGGCGCCAAAACCGGAGTCGAAAATTTTGCGTGAAATTGTGTTTACAGGCTGCCTAGCGTAAAATAATCCTGTGGTACTAGAGAAGATGAATAGGGACCACTCAACAAAGCAAGCAATTTCTCTCCTGGATCTGTAAATCTAGAATCACCCGATACAATAAACCGACTCATAAAATATCAAATTACTTAGACTATCCGATTAACTCTTTCAACAACACGTCTACAAAGCCGACATTAATCCGAGGTTTGCGAGCACTGGCGAGATGAAATGACTATAGAAGTAGGATAATCACCCAACCTGAACAACGTTACATCCAATTTTTCCTGTGCGTTCATAGATTACATTACGAGTTCACAAATGGAGTCAAAAAGGACTCAGCTCAGCACTTCAGATAACCTTATGTGGCTTCAGAATGAAATACTACCCTTATCATTGGAAGATTGCATATACTAAAGACTTTTCACCTTGAAAAGGAAAGGGGCAGCAGACGAATGGAAATACGGTGGAGCAGGCTCATGAAATGCCTGTGAACCTAATCGCTCGGCCGATCAAAATTCAAGAAAATAAACGCCAAATTACTAGATTGAGTTCGATGGGGAGCTGATAGGCAACCTCATTTTACTTGCACATTCAGCTGAAGTTATATGTTTTGGCTTGGAGGTCACTATAGCTACGAATTCGTAAAGCGCTTATTCTATATGGGTCTTAGATAACAGAATATCAATGGGAATGAAAAAAGAGGAAAATAAAGCTTTTGTGGCTTCAAGCTGCAGTAGGTCATCATAACTACGTTACAACATATCCTCTCTCTGTACAAAAATGCTTGTTATAAAAGGAATATCTGTGCAGAGGGCAGGGGGGGGGAAGAGAGGAGAGCATGGGAGTGGGGCGGAACTATGAATTAGTGTCCGCCTTCACGATGGGCCTAAAATGGCTTTTGGGGCCACAGGCGAACAACCAAAGAGAAATCCAGTAATCACTAATGCAGCAGTTGGCCCAAAACTTATATTGTCCACATACTTGTAACTTAAAGAACAGCATACAGAACACCCAACATTCACACATTTCGCATAGAAAAACAAACCAATAGCGTTTTCCTTGCTGAACGTTAGCGTCATACTCCTGTAAAAATTTTCAGCAGCGAAACCGTATCTATAGCTTGGAGGGCCTCAGTTTTGCACTCATGTGTGTCAGTACATGCAAATGTACGCGTGCGTACACACGCGCTAACGACATGGACTCCTTATCGAGGAAAACACCTGCAGGTACTGTAAATATTAACAAAACGACTTTTCTGGATTATGCTACTATATATGACGCTAATAATATCCTTTTTCAATAAATCAAAAATAACCTTTACACGCCTACGGGGTAGTCAACGCGAGCGAGCCGTTAGTACCGAATGCGGAACTGCTGATGAAGGCGTCCGCGAGATATCCCGTGATTGGGTGATTTGGTGCTTTAAAAGTTTATGTAGCGCTGTTTTCGAATACATTCGCGTGCGATATGATGGCGTCCGTTTCTGTTGTTGAGATGAAGCTCCGTGAAATTCTGCTTTACCGATACTTTCATTCATTGGGGGACCTTGAGCAAGCCATTAAGAAGTTTGGTCAAGTAAGCATTATGACATAAATCTATTTTTAGACAACGGGTTATTATTTCAAGGCGATGAGCTTTCATAAATATCTAGTGGTATCTGTTTACGTTGAAAAGTTTGTTTATGCTAGCCAAAAATACGCTTGTATCTTGGCTCCTTCGAAAATGTATGATGATTCATAGGTGTCTTTTATTTATATTGTTAGGCATCCTGGATGCGACGCATTTTTCAATTTCGTCCATAGAAAGAAGGACGGAATCATGGTTACGTACTTCAAAATGGACCACAACTATGACTCTGTGCCGCCTGAAAATGTTGACATGGCCGAACTTTTCAAGCAGCATTGACTGCAGGACTTTCGTACGCTATGGCATTCATCCCCAAAAAGTTAGTTTGGTGGCCACTTCCTAACATGCTATAGCACAGGATTTAGCCTTAGTTTTACGTGCGCAATTCAAGAGGCTACTGCAAAATAGAATTTTAAATAGCTATGCAGAACTGATGTCTAAAATAAGAGAATATGAGAAGGTAAGTGAACCCGAAGTTACCTTTTTTGGAACTTTCAGGCAGCTAATTTCAATTTCAGAATCTCGCCCAGCTGTAAACTGCCTGAAAGCCACGCCACGTACAGTATAATAAAATGTAGATAGATCTACTTCACGTGCGTCCACGCAGGCAGATACTCTGGAAAAAAATTAAATCAGAGAACTAAGTAAATATTTCTCATTTAAATGATAACATTCCAGGTCATTGAAATTTGGATGCAAAGTGCGCTTCTCTGTCATTGAAATCAGAGATTAACTACATGTCAAGTCGGTTTACCTCGTGCATAAACACATCTGTAACCGGATTTTGATTTCAGCATATCCGAAATTCCGCCGAGTTGAAGGAGCTACAGGGTAATGCCTGCTCAATATGATAACGCAGATCAGGCCTTCTGCCGGTCGGCTGAAGGTTTATTTGAGAAGTAAGCCTTGTTTATAAAAACAAGTCCGTAGATTCCTTTGGTATTAATGATAAAATGAAGGAGCTGGCGAAGATGCGCAGGCGCATTTTGCGCACTGACCCATTGGCCATTGGTATGATGGAGGCCCTTAAAAATATGAAGGGTGGCTCTTTCTCTGATTTCCTCTATGGCAAAGAAGGAATGGAGGCCATGCACTTCACAACGCCAGCCGTAAAGAGCATGTTTGCTCAGTATGCGAAGGTGGCGCAGATGAATGGCACCTACCGAACTAACCGCCATGGGTTTGTATTGTATCATATAGTGATAACCCATAAGCATGGTCATACGCGGTCAGTATTTTATGCGTTTGTATGGGGTGGAACGGCCGAGAGTATCTTATGGGTAGTTAGAAAGTTTAGGGAAATTATGTTCTCTGTTACTAAGGAAACACGCAATGTTTTCTTTGACAAGGATGCTCAGGAAATAAGAGCATGGTGAAGAATCTTTCCTCAAATTGAAATATCTATTTTATTATGCTCAGCAATACGTAACTGAACGAAGTACCGATTACGCATTGCCCTTACACCTCCCATGAACTATTATTAACGTTAAATAAGATTAGCAAACCAACTAACAATTAACCTTTGAAGTACATCATTCAAAATCGCAAAAATACTTTGCGTATGAGGACCCAATTAAGACTTGTTTTGTTTTCGATCAAATGCATATAATGCAATGTTAGTAAGAGGAATACATCATCATGTCGATTTTAGTTCAATATAGTTAAGCTTAAAAGTGGTCAATGAGGCACCTAATCAAATGCCTTTCAAAGATCAACAAATATTACTATTACAAATAGATGAGAATTACAAAGAGAGATTAGTAAATTTACTTCTAAGTTCTCGCTAATCTTGACTAAACAATGTATCTCTTGGCACTTTTAGAGCAAGCAATTAAATGACAAAAGTGTACGAGTTAATCACGACAGATCTACAACCAGGAATTCCGAGTTATGACCGGAGTGATGACGGCATCTAAGACAAAAAGAGGAGCTTTGGTAATCTATCTTGTCGGTTCTTTTTCTCACCGCTATTCATCAGGTTGCTATTCCAGCGCCCTGCGGTTACTAACGGAGCTTCGCTGGATTGAAGCGTGGAACATACGCGTCCCATATCCAGATCGGTGGACCTTCCGTCCGTTATCAACGACGTCCGTCAAAAGCAATTCTTATTAAAGGTCATCTCAATCCGCAACCCGCTGCTCTGCGTTCACCTGCCGACAACCGTCCCATCCTTCCATCGTTCCGGCTCTTGAAGTGCTCTTCAAGGCAATGTGGAACATATATTTCCTTAATCCAGAACGGTGGACCCCCCAATAGTCATAGTTCTTATCCCCGATCGCAACAGAAGAATTCGGCCGTGAGACAATGTAAGATTGTTAACCAAGCGGGTAACTTTGCATTTTATTATATCAGGTGCTCCACAGAGTGATTATGTTTTAACGGCTGAGGACGGCATCCTTACCAGAACTGGCCCTGCCTTTATCCATTAATTTTGTCTGTTCCACCTCTTCGTCACATGCCTTGCGGCTTTACGAAAGCTCGCCGGGCCTCTAAATTGAGCTTTATGTCACAGCGAAACATATAAGCCTTACCTTGTCCATATTCGTGAAAACCACGCATTCATATTTCCTTTTTTCCGGATCGCAATGAAAAGACAGAGGCACTAACACCCTTGCAGAGTGCTTTAGTTTGCCAAATAACCGAACGAAGCAATACCAA